>JARHVA010006825.1:692500-817500 GCA_037957365.1 Torreya grandis
TGGTACCCTTTTCACTACAATATTATGAAGTTAGGGGGTAGGCCCCAATACGAAGCCAATACCATTTCCAACATAGATCCCTTTCAGCCCAAACATCTTGAAACCATCCATAGATTGATTTTTTTAGTTACCTATTTCAGCCAACTGTCCTAACACATTCAAATCAACACTTTATAATAATCTAATAACACTTAGGATGACCACTTAGTATTTAATTTTCATTTGATTTCTTCCTCTCTGATCATTGCATGTTGTATTGAAAAAACTTGCATTAAATGGTGTTGGTACAAGGTTTAGTGTTATGTTCCCTAATTGGCTCATTCACATTGATCTAATTATTTGTGTGTTTTATTTATTTATTACTTCAATTGTATTGAAAAAAATTTCCCATGTTTTAGAACATTTTCATTCTGATCAAATAATCTCTTACAGACTATATCTTTCTTCCTACCAATAGTACACAGTCAACCAACATGATTGTGTCTCTTATCTATCTATTCTACCTTATATCTAGTAGTACATAATCAACATAGTCAACTTTGTACTCTTATCAACCTCTATCCAATAGTACTCTATCGACCTAAGTG
This sequence comes from Torreya grandis, assembly GCA_037957365.1. Classification (NCBI taxonomy): domain Eukaryota; kingdom Viridiplantae; phylum Streptophyta; class Pinopsida; order Cupressales; family Taxaceae; genus Torreya; species Torreya grandis. The sequence continues at coordinate 693,088 of JARHVA010006825.1, forward strand.
ACCCCATACCTGATTACTAACCTTGATCTTTTGTATGGATAACTTAGTTCTCTAACTGGCCAATATAGTTCTTTGTCTAACTGAAATCATTTTATGCCTAGTTTACTTGGTTTTATATTCTTGATCTCTCTTTTGTATTACTTAAAATCATTTTTCTCTCATCAAGACTTATGAAATACCCTATTATAATATTCTTGGGCAACTTGAATCCATTTAGACACTATATGGGGTATTCTTTTCTTATTTTCTTTACCTCTCAAGATAACCCTCACTCTTGGAGAATTCCTTCCCCTCCATATATGAATTGTAACATGGTTCAAATCATGCCTGAAGATGAAGTAGGTGGATATGATCCTTTTTAGACCTATCAATACAATTCCCATATTCAATCATCTTAACACAATGCAGGAGCGATTGACACAAGTCCATCCAATAACCCCATTAATAATCCGCCTCCTAATAAACCTCCCCATAATACCAATTTAGGGATTCCTCCTACAAACACCAATCCACCAATTTATACAACCCAAATTCTTGCACATATCATGTAAAAAATGAACATAATTCAAACATTTAACACCTCCCAAATAATGCAATTACAACTTGATTTGATCAATATGGCTAATTAACATTTGGTTCTAATTCCTCAAAATAATCAAAATTTTATTCCTCCACCTCTTAGGGATGCCACTAGAAATGTTATTACCCAACTTATCATGAATAACAAAATGATTCAAAACATCCAAAATGAGCCTTTATCTCCTTTCTTCATTTTTATTGACATTGGTAATAAATATCCAACTATTAAGTATGGTGGGACTAAAGACCCAACATCTGATCTTAAAGTATTTATCAATCTTTGAAAAGAGTGTAACCAAACTAATACTTTCACCACCACTAAACTTCTAGTTAAAAATATCATAGACAATGTATTGGAATGGTACAACCAACTTCCTCAACATTCCATATAACAACTAAAAGATCTAGCCAATCCACTAGTTAAAGAATTTCAACATAATGACCTTCTCAAAAATTTCCTTTGCTATTTCACCAATGCTCAGCTCATGATTTTATCAAATGATGGAAATAGTTAGTCCTCAAGGATGACCATAACATGACTGATGATAATATATTTAAAATCTTTATAGTTTCTTTAACTCCTTCTCTTTAATATAAGGTTTGAAATTTTGCCCCTTAAATGCTTAATAAAGCTCTTGACTAAGCCAAGTCTCAAGACTTATTAATGAATCAATTTGATCCTAATACCAAACTCCTTAAGGGATATTTTCAAACTTATACCAATACAATCATTAGAAATACTCCTCAACCCAAGCTAGGAGTTGCCAAGGCCAATAACCCCCCATCTTCTCACATACCATTAACTATGTAATAAATGAAATAATTCTTAACGACCTATAAACCCTTTACTTATCCCAATAATCCTCCTAAGTGGTATGATACTAATTAATTTTGTTGATTCTATGATGACATTGGATATTCCCATGAAACTTTTAGAAGGCTTACCAAATTTGTTGTCTCATATATGCTTGGTGATTTATTCAATCACAAAGCCATAATCCAACTCCATCATCAAGAATACCACATTGCTTCTCAAAAATGACAAGATCCCAATTCTTCCTCTTCTAATAACCAAAAATATTTTCCCACATCTACCACTCAACAAGATACCAAGGATGTTTGTGCCATTGATGTCAAATATGACCAATATTACAATAACTCTCAATATGTTAATGAAACTAAGGTCAACTATCATCACAAATTGGCTCACAAAGATCATGTCAACAAACCTAATAATCCATCATTAGAAGAGAAAATTCTCAAATATACTACAACCACTCATCTAGCTTCGAAAGCTCACGAGGACCTATATCCTTCTTTTGAACCCCCAACCACTTCCATTCCTTCTAAATCTACCTTACCTTATAAATATTACATTGGTTCTTCTTCTAAATTCCATTGAAACTTTTTAGAATAGTTCAACTCCATGCATTTCAAGATTCTCTTATGGAGTTAGTTCACACCTCCCCTTATCATCACAAGTTCCTCATGCAACAATTGTAAGAAATTGAAGACCCATCTTCTATGGAAGAAGAACCACCCTTTCCTGAGCCTCAACTGACTAATGCGCATACTATAGAATCCATTTTTCCTTATTCCACTTTCCATTAAATTATTTGAATAAGACATGATTAATTATGAACTCTTTTTTTCAACTGATGATCTACCCCTATTCGTTAAAATAGCCATTAATACCACCCCGATTCATAAATTTTTAGTTGATGAGGGGTATGGTATTAATGTGACATTTTTGTGGCTCATACAACAAATTGGATACCAAAGGATATTCTCAATCAAACCATCCTAACCTATCACATATTTGATAAAACTAATCAAAATCCACTTGGTTTTATTTGCCTCCCCCTTATAATTAGACCTAAGACTGTTTGTAATAAGATTTTGGTCCTTGATTTGACCTTATAATATAATCATAGGACAACCATTGACTCATATAATATGACATATTTCATATTATAGTATCAAATTTATTAAATTCCTACATAACTACAAAAGGTATAAACATGAGGTCGATCCTAACCCTTGTAGTATTCAACCTCCCAATCCTAAATCTCAATATCACATTCCTACCATTCTGATAATCAATAGTGTTCCCTTACTTGAATTCATTAAATCAGTTTAGACTTAAATATCACTCTTATTGATTCAGATGATGATGAACCTAATGACTTACAACATACTTTCAACACTACCAAGATACATCCTTATATATCAGAGTGGCTTCATCCTTATTTATTACCTTGTGATCTTACTATTCTTCTCATTGATGAGATCACTGACTTTCCCCTCCATGCAATGCTTAGGATGCCTCTTACCCAGAAGATGCCTTCACATGAAATTATTATTGATTAAATAAATTATTCCAAGATCATTTAATCATGTATCCACATAAACTCAGTGATCTAGTTATTTCCCCTTCTGAAAATTGTTGTGAATCTCAAGCATGTATAATTTATCCAACCTATGATGATGACTACATCATGGCCCAAGCTCAATCCGTATACTTGGATGTTAAACATTATCAAAACACTTTATACTAAATACATTCTTTCAACCATGATGTTCATACCATTTCCACTGAGTTCGAGTTAACCCCTGAAGTTCATGTACCTCATGTTAATTATCGACTCATTGTTAATCCTTAGGTGTTATAAAAAATTCTACCTTTAAAACTATTAGAAATTCATACATATTCTATACCACATATAAATTCAATCCTTGCATCCAATTCTTGCCTCATCAAAGAAGTTAATGATAAACCAACCTAATCTGATCAACCTTCTTCCCCTACTCCCCCTACTCCCAAGGTTACATTAGATACCAAGGCCATAGATATACATAAAATACATTTTGAATATGATTACCATTGTAATAAAATTATTGATCTCAAATTATTTATGGATTATTGTGGTCCTCTTCCCACTTCTCCTAGTGATGAATCCATTATTGAATTACTTCATGTTTGAGAACCTCAACTCGCTTGGTAACATTACAAAATAAAGAATTTCACAAAGAAAGACCCTTATTTCAACAAATTCATCACTAGCATCAACCCTAAATAAAATCCAAATTCATATTTACCTAATTCACCATACCATTTCTAATATGGTAATTCTATGCTTATCAAATAAATGAATTGAATCGAATATGGTACTCCATCATGCCCTCAACCAATTTTTGTCTCTTACAAACTCACACCAGATAAACATGATAACTTCAACTTATTATTTGATAAATATTATAAGAATTTACTTGGTCTTATGAGGACATTCCTAGTATTGACCCTAGAATCATGGTGCATAATATTATCACTTATCCCAATGATAAACCCATGCAGAAAAAGTAATAGAAATTTCCACTAGAAGTTTCAATTTTATTCCATAAATAAATTATCAAACTTCATGATGTTAAGTTTATCAATAATATGGACTATTTAAAATGGGTCTCTAACATTGTCCCTATTGGGAATAAATTCACCATAGTCATTTTTATTTGCATTGATTTCCATAATCTTAATCTTACATGTCCCAAGGATAATATCCCTCTAGCTTCTATCGATGTCATCATTGATTACACTGTTGATTATGAAATGTTGTCTTTTAAGGATGGTTTATTGGGTTATAATCAAATTCACATTACACTCAAATATCAACATAAAATAAATTTTACCACATAATTGGGAACTTATTCTACATTAAAATGACCTTTAGCCTAAAAAATGCTAGAGTTAACTATCAATAGGCGATGACTCACATCTTTCATGATCTTATTAATAAGATTGTATAAACCTATTTGGATGACCTCATTACCAAATCCAAAATCCATAAGACATCTCTCTGATCTTTCTACCATTTTTGATTGCCTCATTAAATAAAGTTAAAATAAATCCCTACAAATATATTTTTGGTGTAACATCTGGCAAAATATTAGGTTCTTAGTCTCACTTCATGCAATTAATGTTGACCTTACCAAAATTAATGATATCTTCAACATGCCAATCCCTCAATCCATTCTAGATATTTTCACTTACCTCGATAAACTTGGGTAAATTAGATGGTTTGTCCCAAAAATAGCTTACCATATCTATTCTAAAAATTCTCTTCTTAAGAAAGTTAATGCCCTAGAATGGACGGATCCTTGTAATTTTTTTTTGGACAATATGAAAGAATCCTTTCTTCACCCACCTACTCTTCATCCACCTTCAAATGATCAACCATTAATCTTATATACCTCTTCCACACCCATATCAGTTAGGGAAATGCTTTCCCAACAAAATGTTATTGGGAGGGAATATGCCATATACTATATCAATTGAGGCCTCATTGACTATGAGAAACATTATATAAAAGTTGAATGTGATTTCCTTGCCATATATTTTGATTCTCAAAAACTATGAAATTATATGATTTGTCAAACCACTTACATCATCATTCATTTTGATCGCCTTCACCAATGGTGATTATCTACATGATTTAGCTAACTCCCAACTCATTTTTTACTAAACTAATGGTGATTATCAATGAAAAATAAAAAATATCATTTCTTATCATCCCATCACCACTACTCTTTCCAAATATTTTACTCCTTTTATCATCGAGCCAATCCCTTGAGATTAAAATTATATTACCAATTCACTCACTTCTTTTACATCTCTCTTTAAACCACACCAAGTTCTTACCAATCCCACTTTTCTTATCTAAATAAGAAAATCCCCATATTCTATTCAACACATGATTCACTCATCTACCAAATTGAGGATATTACCATTTGTCAAGACCCATGGTACATATATATTGTTAAATTCCTTGAACACCAAACTTATCCTCCAAACATTGATTCTCACAAAAAGACTCACATTTGTAAATAAGATTTTAAGTATGTCTTTAAATATAACATTAAATATTATCACAATGTTGAAGGTACCTTGATACATTATGTTATTAAATAAGAGGTTCCTCCTCTTCTCAAATAAACACATTGGGGCATTTGTGGTGGTCACTATAGCGAACATGCTAAACCTAAAAATTCTTACGTATGGGATACTTTTACCCCAATATTAAAAAGGATACCATCAAATTTACTAAAAAGTGTACACCTTACCAAATTCATGATGATTTAATTCAGGCACCTCTAGCCTAAATTCAAACCATGGAGTCTCTCTAGCCATTCTCCATATAGGGATTAGATCTCATAGGAAAGTTACCTCGATCTCAAGATGGACATGTCTTTATAATCATAGCCACATAATATTTTACCAAGTGAATCAAGGATATTCCCCTTGTTAATGTCACTAGTACCACCATTTGCAAATTCATCCTTGATTAAATCATTTACCACTTTGGTGTCCCCTCATAATATCATTTTAGATAATGGTGGTAACTTCAAAAACAAAGTCATCAAACAACTTTGTGCAAAATTTAAAATCAATGACAAATTTTCCACACCTTACCATCTATAATGTAATGGACAAAACAAGGCCACCAATCAAATTATAAATAAAATTCTAAAAAATAAATTTTTTGACACCTACATAGATTGACATATTTATCTCTATAATATTCTTTGGGCTTATCGTACTAGCATATGTACTACCACTAGGGCAATGTCATTATTGTTAGTCTATAGTTCTTAATCAGTCTCCCCCTTAGAATTTTATCTTCCATCCCTTCATATCTCTCTTCATGGTATCATAACTGATGAATAATAATGTGAATCTCACCTTCATGCTCTTTATATCCTTGATGGTTATTGTATTTCTACTTTGTAACACAATCACCAATGAAAGGCCTGTATTGCCAAACAACATAATAAATGAGTTAAAGTTCATACTTTTAATATTGGTTATTTTTACTTAAATTAGATTAAACTCATGATAAAGAAGGTAAATATGCCCAAAAATGATGGGTCCTTATTTAGTCAAAGACATTCTTGGCCCAAGCACCTATCGCCTTCAAACTAATAGAGACCATATTTTCAAAGAGCCCACTAATGCACAATTTTTGAAGAAGTATTTTGATTAAATCCTTACCTTATTTTCATTATTTTTATATTATATCTATCTAACACTTTTTTAAGGTGACTTATATGGGTATCACCCTATGCAATAGTTCTCTCTTTTCAAAAACCTTAGTCCTTCTTTTTTGTCTTTTGGTTTCCCTTTTTCTCATGAGTTATATTTTAAAACCATGGATAGGACCCAGTATTCCTCATGAATTCCATCTCTCCTATTTTTTTCATACCTTTTACATACATTTTGGCACCCTTTATATTTCTCTTTTGTGAGTTGTAGTGTAAGACCATGGATAGGACCTAGCCTTCCTCATAAATACCATCTTTATCCTATTTACTTTTCACATACTTTGTACACTATCATAGGTTTATCTTTTATGAGTTTCAATATAAGACCATGGATAGAACATAGCCTTCCTCATAAAATAACCATATTTCATTCAATATTACTTTTCTATAATGTTTTTTACAATGATTACGAGTTTTTGATCCTTGTATCAACTTTGGCTTTTTCTTTTTTTGTAGATAAAATTTGCACACCAAATTATGTTAGCATGTTTTCCTACATCTTCCTAATTATTATGATAAGGAATCACACTCTACTATCATTGTATCCCTTTTTAACCCTTTGTCACATTTTTTACAATTTGAAGTAATTCAAATTGTTTCATGTTTCATTCCTCTTGATTTCCTTTCCTTTCACTCCACATTGGATAAAACAAGGTCAAAGTTAAGAAATCACTTTTATTTCATTTGCATTAATAAGAATATTAGATTTCATGCTCTCTAAATTATCTCTCTTAGAAACCAAGTCCAAAGTATATAAATAAAAGTCATCTTTAGCACCCATGCTTGGTATTTCAATCCATATGGAGGAGGAATAGAAAAATCCATCAATAAATTTAAAATCCAAATCATTTAAACAAAAGGCAATGATATACAAAAGATAAAATATAAAATTTCAAAATAAAAAACCACACTAAAATATGTGATTACAAGCACATCTCTTATATCCAATTGAAGCTCAAAATCCATAGTCGGTCTCATAATAGAGCCAAGGTCCATTAGGGTATAGTAGGTTAGTAGATTAGAATAGGATAATTCAACAAAATCTATGGTGTTACCTACTTTTTCTTACAATTACCCAATCTTCACAGTAGATCGACAAGTCTATAAGGGGTCCTAAGGAATGAGGAACATGTTGTGAGAAGGTAGTCCATTATATTTTTCATGCATATATCCTTTATGAGATGATCTGTATACTTCATTTATTAACCTAAGACTTGTGGGAATAAGATAAGTTCTCAAAGTCCTTAAGTTCAAAATTCCTCTTATTTTGACAAACTTAATTTGAGTGTCTTGACTTCGATTAAGAGTTCCTCTACCTTGATTTATCCTTAATTTTCCCCTCAACCCATTTAATTTTCCCCCTTGACATGCAAGTGTGATTCTAAATCTATTTTCCTTTCTTCCTTATTCCCTCTTCCTCACATCTTCAAAACATGCTAGCACTACTTTGTTTTAGTTTTATCTACCCTTAGAACAAAATAACATGTTTGAGTGACTGAGGCTCATTCTCTTTAGAACATGTATTTACATTTATTGACTTGCTTTGATTTCTTTTACTATTTATTATTTTTATACTACCTTTTTTTGTGGACATTTACATCCATTTACCCTTTTATACACTTTTTTCCATTATTGAGTGAGGTTGGCTTGTTACTTCTCACTCATCAAAGTTGTTTTAACATTTTTTGTTTTCCCATCTATCTATGTAAATATTGTTACTAATTTCACATTAATATTTGATTACCATCTTTTTTTACATGTATCCTTGTTTTAACTTGGTGAGTTTGCCTTTCTTATTTAAGGTTTACTTTGTTTGAGTTTTTCAGTCTTTAGTTGCCTTGGCTTTGTGATTACCTAATTTACTCAAATTTTGACATGGTCATTTGGTTTAACATAACACTTATCACCCCAGCTTGCCAAATTTCCATGTATATCATGTCCACATAGTATTAGTTATCTTATCTCTCCTATGTTTTCTTTGCTCTTTAGTTTTTTATCCTTGGGTTTATCGAAAGTAGTCTTTGTACTCTCCATGATCAAAACTACAAACACAGTTGGTAACCATCCATTGATAAAGGTAAGTCAAGGTATGCATACATTACTTTTAATTTTTTAGTTATTTCCCTTTCAGTCATTTTAATTTTAGTTATTTTTTATTTAAAATTACTACATTTTTTATTTTTAACATTATGTGTTGCCATATTCTTTTCTCGAAGCACCATCCCCTATTTCACCTTAGTAGCATGTAATGAGATTCGAGTGGGGAAAATGTATACACATAATATTTTTTATCTTTATCAAATAATAATTCTTTGTCTCTTATAAGAACTCATTTAGTCTTAATCTCCCTAAGTGCATGCCTTAAAGGGTACACTGAGAAAGGGGTGGGTAGACCATTGGTGCTTCACAAGATTTTTGTCTCTATATTATCACTTTTAATCAATCTAACCATCTTCTTAAAACATTCCCCTAAACTTTCCTTGATATTTTTTTCCCTCCTCTAATCATTTACCACCTTCATTATCCCTTCCCTAGCCTAAAACCCTTTTTGATGGTTTACCCTACACTATCAACCCCATCGACCTTGTACTCTAATTTATAAAAATTACTAGGGTTTATGTTGGCCCTTGGATGACCTATACTATGACCTAATTTTATTATCAATAATGATACTAGGTTGACTAGGTTGACCTTATTGTCTTAAAATTTTAGAAAAAATTAGGGTTAGATCTGCCTATATAAACACATCCATTTCACCATTCTTAGAGAGACATAAAGATTTAATTATGTATTTGTGCTTATTTATAATGTGTTCTTCTACCATTCTACTTGAGGAGTCTTATCTTAGGGTTTATAATTGGAGAATAATCTTATTTTGTGGAAAAGTCATCGATGCTTTGGCCTTTCCTAGTGATCCTTACAAACCTCAATAACCTTTTTCAAAACAACTTTGACAAAGGGAGAGATTGAGTCTCAATAGGTTTGTATTTAAGGTAAGTATATCTAAATTTGATCCTCTCTTTAGTAGATAGAAGTAACATAATTAATGGATTTTTAATATATTTCTCTCTCCATACATTAAGGTCTTACCTATACATAACTTAATTAGGATTATCTTATGCACGTTTACTTTTATGATTACTAACCCCATTTTGTGCCACAATATTTGGTGAGCACTAGATTAGAATTTTTATTTACTTTCGATTAATTTAGTGAATATGAAAACTTAGTACCTAGTTAGGGTTATTACATAGTTTTGCTTGACTGGAGGCTTTAAAACCCTCCCTAGTAAATTTATTATGTTAAGAAATCCATTGGATAGGTATGATAGATATATATTGGTCATGACCCTAAATATATATTTTATCCACAATCAGAAGTGTAAGTAGGATTTATCTTCTCTGAGCTAGGATTTATTTATAGATATACTACATTTCCCATTGCATACAGTTGGTGTGTTTGTTATATAATTAAGTTTATTTAATGAGATAAATTTCATTTCATAATCATGAAAAATATGGCATAAGTGATCAAAATATTTGACCATCTGAAAAAAATGGATTCAGGTAATGAGACAAGGAAAATTTTCTTTAATATGTCTTGAATCTATTTATATTACATTAGATTAGTCATTTTAGCCAACATTATCTTGTACCTTAATACATATTTATTGATAGGTTCATTGGTTCCTTGTTTTATTTCTTCAATTTGGGCATATGAAACATTTACAATAATGTTGATAGAGAAGTGTGATAAAAATAAAACTTCAAGAGGATTGTATACCTTACATATTGGATTGATAATTCATGGAACCACCTTAGACCATACTAATGAGGCCCCTTGGAAATAGTTTAGTCAAAAGTAAAAATATTTGGAGTCATAATAGAGGCATGTCTCATAGAAAGATCAAAGACGTTATTCAAGATCACCTTTACCATCATAAAATGTGAATTTAGGTGAAAAAAACTAATTGGCAAGGGGTGCAAGGATATTTTAGGTGTATGAGGGTTATGAAACACCTTTTGTGAATCAATAACATAAGGTGAATTCATATAATATTTTTAAATATTTGTAACCTTAGTTTTCAAAAGTTTTACAATTTGAACAAGATCTTCACATATTGATCACTAAGGTTTGTATTTTGAGAAGTCACTAAAGGATATGTACCCATAATTTGAGTGGATATAGGCATTGAATCTAGTAATTAGGTTGAAGTATTAATGTTTCCCATGTAAGATGTAGTGATAGTAGGATTTGCTTCAGGAAACAATGGTGTGAACACATATCTCATACCCCATTATAAGTGTGAAGTGGTAATGTGATAAATGTAAGGGTTATTAGTATATGGGAATGGACCATTGATCTAATAGCATGATCAATAGATGGACCTGGTTGGCCATCTAGGTTTTTGTTTTTTTAGTTTCCAATATGGTGTTGAGGATATCATGAAGATCATTAGGGTTTTATTGAATATGTTGTGAAAACATAACAAGATCTTGTACTTTATCTTGATCTATTCCTTCATGTTCATCATTTTCATTATATTCATTATTTTTATTAGATTCATCATTTTGCCTAGTTTCCTTATTGGCATCTTCATTAATTGATAAATAATATTATTAATCTATAATACTAAGATATGATAAAAATATAAAGTACAAATATTGATTTATATTGAAACAAATTGAAAATAATATTTCTTAGTTAGTTATTATGCATATGTAGATCTAGGCTGAAACATGATGAAAATAGACTAGATCAAGATTCTAGAACATTCATTAGATTATGTATTTTTTCTCTCTATGGCCTCATATTATTACATTAGATCTAGAGGATTATGTCGTTGCATGTGTATGAGTTAGATGTATATGCCCAATATAGAATAGTGACTAGATCTAGATGTGACCACTTTGAGCCTTTTGGGTTTTTTCACTTTTCTTCTAGTGTATACAAATCATGTGCATAGGTTGTCTCTCTTTTTCAAATGATCAAACCAAATATTATTCACCCTTATAGGGGATGTGGGAAAATGGGTTAGTGGGCACATGGTGTTGAACAACCCAAGGACCCCTCTGTTAATGGGCACTACCTATATAGCCAATACTCTTAAGAGGGCCTCAAACTTATGTATTTCTCACCTATATGTTTGATTTTGTTTTCATGAGGATGCAATGTGTGATAATAAATTACATAGAGTGACCTATCTGGTCATTTGTAAAATATGGCTCATGGGATGACCATTCAATACTTCATACCTATGGGGATACAATAACTATGCATGATGCAAAAATGGGAATGAATATGACCTATTTACTCATTTTCATGATTGATAGAGTGCTTTTGGTAAGTTTCTTTGTGAGTTTATATGTGAGGAATGAATGAAGGTTGTTATTGTATTTATACCAATCACTTTTGAAAGTATCTTGCACAAATCACTTTGGTCAACCTTTAAGATATGTTAAATAGGGAATGAAGGCAAATTAGATATGAATATATGCTCAAAATTTTCACTATTATAGGTATGCAAAAAAGCACAATGAATTCCTCAAGTGAGAGTTCCCCCAAAAATGATACATGAAGTAGTCAACAACTAAAATGTGAAAAGGGAGCGTGATATAACACACACACAAAAAGGTAGACAAATATAGAAATTCCCCCATGGCACTTTATTAATTAATGGAAGTAAAAAATACATGTGAAATATCCACCCAAAAGTTTTATAATACACTGAAGATTGATTTCATCTTAAAATGAGGTGGCACCAATACTTAGTGCTAATCAATATGTTTTATAGTTTACAAAGAAAACCATTTTTCTAAAAACTACTAATCTAATTCAATAATATAATATTTATATGCTATATCTATGAAGATTATAAAAAATAAGAATTTTAAGAAAATAACATAGAAATTTGAGTTGCCATTCAAAATTTATATTCTCCATTGGGTCCAACATACATGAGCTAGATAGTAAAAATAGAAATAAACTAAAAAATACAAAAAAAAGTAAGTTACAAAATGTAAAAATGACTATACCATTGTGTATATCTCAAATAAATATATAAGGTGGAAGATAAATAACCTATCCAAGATTTATGGATAAAAAATTATGAGACTCCAAAGTCAAACACTCAAAAAATAAGGCACAATGGTGAGGTCTAGCCCCTTTGTGCTAAATCCACCCAATAAGCCATCATGTGGAAAAATAAAAAATAAGATGTGTTATGTAAAAATATGTGGTTATTGACACCATGACTTGAATGATCAACAAAAACCTCACCAAAATCAGTTAAGATACTACACCAAGCACTAAGCTTTGAAATTTAATTGAATAAATTAATAATTTTAATATAACTACATGGATTTGAATATCCTTATGGGTGGAAACAATGTTGAAAGAATTATCCACATGTATCTAAGGTGGAAGATTTGGGTGGATCTCGGCTGCAACAGTGTAAGGGGTGTACACCCTACCAAATAAAACCCTCAAAGTTGTCTGTGACTTTCAAATTCTTACCACGAGTGCCTCAATGCTCCATTTTTTTTTTACTAACTACATAATTTAATAAATATATCAAAGAGATGAATTTTATGTAATGAACCTTGGTCCATATTTTTTCAAAAAAGAAAACATCCACTATATTCTCTATTTTTTGTGCTTGTCCTATAAATTTGAACTTTTGTAAATTTGTAAAAAATAACTAGAAGCTCCAAAAAATCTTATTTTTTTAAGAAAAATATATTTTTATAAGTATAATTTAGGAAAAATACTAGATCGGACCTAAATTTTCTATATGTATAAAATGATCCTAAAATGGTAGTTTTAGCACAAACAAAAAAAATACCCATTGGGTAATTTTGAAAACCCACAATGTGGATTAGACAAAAAAACTATTTATAAAATTTGTAATTACTATAAAAATTATGGGACTAATGAAGGCACATAAATCAACAACTCAAAATTCCTCCAAATAGAATATGAGATCCAACAAATACACTCAAAAACTAAAAAGTATAAAAATATTTAAAAAAACTCTTCTCATTCTGATCTACAACCAATTATGCAAATAAATATGAATGAAAAATAAAATCTAAGATAATTGAGAGATAGGGATTGCATAGTTGGATCTAATACCATATGAAAATTGAGGGCCAAGGAAATCTCTGCAATGAACATCCATGCACACAATAGTACTTGGACCATAGAAATAAATTCACCAATGACATTCACTATATTATACTAACATAATATATAATGTACATGTGTAAAACAAAAAATGGTTGTAATATAACGTGACTCTATAAGAGACTACATATCCACAATCTCTAGAGATGACCCTAAGATTTAATCTAACTTTTCACAAGGACACAAAAGGGTCCTTGTATAGGAAAATCAAGAGGTGAGTGAGAGATTTTTATTGGTTTAGTGAAAGGTGGGATATGATTATTCCTCAAGTTAAAACTCACCATTATTACACATGTTAGGATAAATACCACCTAAATAATGTTGTGAGCATAAACAATGCACTTAATAAGTCACACCTTCATAACACATCACATAAGGTAAAATTCACATCAAGTGTGAACATAACACACACCAACATTCTTCACTGATTCAAATCTCCTCTGAAATTCTATGATAGTATGTATGCCTCTTCACATTTCCTAACATGTTGTAAATGATCCAAATTGTATAAAATTGAGTTCTAGGTAGTTACTTTGCATGTAAAAATACCAAAGGAATTTTTTTTGCTTCTATTGTCTAACAGTTGCATAACCATTGGGGCAATTATGAAACCATTAGTTAATGTAAAATGAATATTTTATAATCCCCACAAATGTAAACTGGTGGTTTTATTGTCTCATAAGGATTACCCTAAACCTAATAAATGATTAAAACATCTTGTGCAATCCATTTATGAAGTGTTGGACCTATGAGAATGATTTTTTATCTAATTTTTCATATTTGACATGTACAAATCTATTGAAGAAAACAAATTTCAAGAACACATATGCACACAAACCACACTATGTTTTGTTTAATGTATGATTGATTGTGGACTTGGATGCACCTACATCATTTGATTTATCAATCAGTTAAATGAATGAATATCCTCTATTTATAGGAAAAAATGGAAGAGTTCCCTTAATTTGGATTAGAAAAACATTATTACTATTGTTATTCTCTTTATCATTTAATTATTCATGTTATTGAATTTTCCATAGCTATTCAAGTTGCAAGGTTCATTGTGCAAGTTTCATTGTGGTTTTATTTAAATAAAATATGAAGTTCCAATTTAAAATTGTGTGAGGTTTTACATCTAAATGCTGTGAATACATAATTAAATAATGCAAAAACTTGGTTATTATGTTGTAAGCAAAAATATAATTGAAGAGGTGGAGAAAGGATCTAGAAAATTCAATCTAGATGAGAGCTCTAGTCGTTAATGTGTTTGATATCATGCTGTACTATTAGATATAGAGTAACCAATATAGATAGTTTAATTGTTGTCATAATACAAAGTGCTTAGTAAATATATTAGGAATTTAATAAATAGGTTGATCAATTTTTTTTAACTTAAATATATGTATTTTAGTTTTAAAATATACAAATTTATAGTTAGTTACAAATATGATTAAAAAATAATTATAAGCCACAACATTTAATTTCAAATAATACCACTTTAATATAATGAAATCATGTGTTTTACTAATGAAACTTATAGTAGAATATACTTAATGCATTAAAAATTTGATGTAATATTGACCTATTAAAATACTTGATGTATTATTTTAAATTTCTATGCATTTAATTGTGTGCATTTGTAAGTTGATAAATTTTGTTCAAGGATAAATTATTACTTCTACCATATAGAAATCAAGTTTTTTTATTATTGAATTATTGATGTGTGATAATTAAAATTTTCAATTCTTATTAAGGTTTAGGGTTTATGGCTTAGGTTTTAAGCTAATATGTTTAAGCCTTTAAATTGATAATCACTAATTTAGAGTTACAAGATTCAATTTAGAGCCATGATTTATATATTTTTGGTTTAAGATTGAAGGTTCAAAGTATGAAGTGTAGGGTTAACATAAGGTTAATGATTGAAATCCAAGGTTTAGAACTTAGGGTCCTTGTCAGTTAGTTTGTTGTAGGTAACATTAATTAATGCTAAAAATAAAAATGACTTAAATTTCACCTTTCTTGGAGCATGCACACACACACACAATTAAAATATTAGCATATAGGAGATACATATTATTTTTTACATTAGGAAACACTAAATAATGCCATTAATTTTTTTTTTGAGTCATGACGTAAATTTCATTGAAACATGCACCACATGACTTTTAAAAACATATATAATATAATAAATATTAGCCAACCCTTTGGATGCAATCCTTACATAAGATATGTTAGACAATTTTATTACACTATTTGTGACCATTAGGTTAGGTTAAAAATATCTAATTGGAAATGGCCAAAATATACTAGTGAACCTATTTTTCCCATGGGACATATAGAATTAAGTTTTAAATACGTCAAATATGCATGAGATTATGACCTTGATGAAATAAATAAGTATTAAGAAAAAATATGTTTTTATTTTGGGTTGATTTAAATTCCACTCCACATGAAATTAGATAGGAAAGGTATTCGAAGGGATAATATCTAGAAAGGATTCCACCACAATGAGAAATAATTTTGAATTAAAAATGTATGGTTAAGTTGATATCATGGTAACACCTAGATGTTTGAGCACCATTTCAAATCATGGTCCTACTTAAGATAAATGGAAGAGTCATAGTGATCCTACCTATCATAAAGATCATGGTTCTACCTAACATAATAAATTTATTGTTTATGATGTGAATTAGGTCAAGCTATCACTATTTAAAGAGAGAGATGTGAGTCTCAAATAGTTTAATGAGAGGCAAAGATGACATTGGCTATTAATTCATTTCTAGAGAAACATTGCTTGACCACCTCCTTGAAGGATTTGGCTTGGTTATGAGGGGTATCTTGAGATGGTTTAGTTGTTTTCATGACACTATTCAAATTATTTATAACACCAACACCTATTAGAAGAACTCATATTAGGGTTTAAACTTTGAGCCTTTGGTGGCTATAATTTTCTTGTCCATTTTCAACTGTTGATAATGGTCTATCCATCCTCACCACTCAATTGGAAATAGAAACAATTTATTAACATGAGGAATATCCCTTTATCTAGATGTCAATGGTTAACTTAAGGTATTATGAGAGATCAACCTTAATATGATCCTAATTTTTATGATGAGTAAAATACAATTTATTTTTATCAAAAAAACATGGTGGCATGAAAAATATGATAGGTAGTCAATAAAAGGCTAACAAGGTAGAAGAATTATAATGATTTTATGGATAAAATTGTGTCCAAGTTTTTTTAATCTTTGGTGTGTATATCAGAAAAACCTCTCCCTTTGTCCCTTGATTCTATTAACATGATGGGATCACTTGCTTATTAAAGTGATTGAAAATTGGGAGGATAAACTGGTGGTTAATATATCTAACCTCACATTAGATAGACCTTCCTTTAATTTATTAAAAAGGGACTTGTCTTCACAATTACACCTAGACATCCATATGTAAGACTTCTTAGTAGAGATTTAAAACGTTTTTAAGTTCTTGCCTCCTGAATCAACTGAGGAAGTTAAACAATATTGTGTTATATCCTTAAGGAGATCCAAACCTCTGAGATCTAACATCTCTAGGCATAGTGGCATGCCTTGATGAACCTTAAGAAAAATGAAAATATTGTCATCATTAAAGCTGATAAAGACAATGCCACAGTGATTTTAAACATGGTAGATTAAAAATTTAAGATACTTAACCACTTACAAAATAGTGGGAGTTATATACTCTTACCCTTTAACCCCATTTCCAAAATCACTAGATTGGTTACTACATTAATTAAAAAATCATCCTTAGATGATAACATTAAAAACATCTTCCAAAGAAATCCGTTACACCTATAATTTATGGTGCCCCCAAAATACACAAGGAAGGGATCCCCATTAGACCGATTTTTGATACCACTGACTCTCCCACTTATGCCTTAGCTGCCTTCTTGGCCAACAAATTAAAATCTAAAAACTCTTGAAATTTTTTGGAGTTTGTCAAAGAAAATAAGTCTCAAACAAGGACATCTTAGTGAGATTTAATGTTGTTTCACTCTTTATAAAGATTCCTTTAGCTAACACTATTTGAGTAGTTAGTAATCATGTGGATGAGGAGTTAACTTCCTTGGTAGCCTTGTGCCTGAAGTCTACCTTCTTCTCATTCTTAGGTGTCAGTTATGAGCAAATAGAGGGTATTACAATGGGTTCTCCTCTCTCTCTCTCTCTCCCATTATATCCAGTTTGTTTATGGAATATTTTGAAGACCTTACCCTTAACTCCTTCCTTTTAAAACCTACTTGGCATAAAATATATGTAGATAACACACATGTCAATTAGCCACATGGTTTAGATACACTTGAGGCTTTCCACATCCATCTTAATTAGATCACTGATTCCATCAAGTTTACTAAAGAGGTAGAATCT
Source organism: Torreya grandis (assembly GCA_037957365.1). Taxonomy (NCBI): domain Eukaryota; kingdom Viridiplantae; phylum Streptophyta; class Pinopsida; order Cupressales; family Taxaceae; genus Torreya; species Torreya grandis. The sequence continues at coordinate 711,348 of JARHVA010006825.1, forward strand.
TGTAGTAGTCTTGCTTTCTTAGATATCCTATCAAGAAAATATGATAGTTCTTTCTTTTGATAGTCTACCACAAGTTTACCCACACTGATCTCTACCTACATGCAAACTCTCACCACCAACCCTCTCAAAAATCATGAGTCCTCAAAACCTTGGCCTCTAGGGCTTTCAAATTTTTTGATGAAGAGCATCTAGATGGTGAGATCAAACACTTGACTATGGTGTTTAAGCTAAATGGTTATATAGGTAAATAGATTTCTAGAAACTTCAAATCAGCTAAAATCTCATTATCCAGACCTAAGATGCCAAAAGAAAACTCAAAATTGGTAACTGATTTCCTCCCATATGTGGAAGGTATTTCCTATAAAATTCCCAAATTACTTAAGAATACCAACATCCACACAACTTTTATTTCCCACCTAAAGCTTAGGGGTCTTGTCAAGGCATCCAAAGACAAATTAGAACCCACTTACATAAGCAAAGTATACAAAATTGAGTGCTATTAAGGAATGTATTATATTAGTGAGATATGATGCTCCATCAACACTAGGGTCAATGAGCATGTAACATATATCAACAAGGATGGGGTTGTCAAATTGGTTGTAACAAAACATTCCTTTAAATCTTGACATCATATTTATACATAAGACATTAAGGTTCTAGCCATTGAGAATAATTACTTTAAATGTCATCTTAAAGAAGCCATTAAAATTCATAGATTTAATAAAAACTTTAATAGAGAAGGTGGGCTACAATTAAACTAGTCTTGGAGACCTATCATCAACCTTATCAAAAATCATTGATTCCTCCCTAGCTCCTCTTCTCTTCTTTTTCTTTTCTCATCCATTTTTATACCTTATAATTCTTTTTATTTTATTTAAAGAAAAAAATCTTTTAATCAATCAATTTAATTTAAATACTTTATTTTTAAAATGTTTCCAAAATTTTAAAAATTTTATTTTTGTTTTTTAAAAATTTTAATGTTATTTCTAATTAATTTTCATCTATTTCAAGTAATCTTATCAGAATTAATTTTAATTTTAATTTCTCTATCTTTATTTAATCTTTATTTGATCTTAATTTTATTTTTAATTATTTTATTTTATTTTAATTTCTAAAATTTTATTTTATTATTTTAATTTTAAATTATTTTTTATTTTTTATTTTAGATTTTTAATAATTTTTTTAAATTTTTAAAATTTAATTTTTTAATTTTAATTTTAATTTTTAAGTCTTAATTTTTAATTTATTTTTAAAATTTTAATTTTAATTTCAATTTTTAGTTTTTAATTTTTATCATAATAAAATAAAATAATATTTTTCTCTTTTTTGTCTATCTATATATTGAATGGCTAAGTCTACTATCATATCATTCTTTTTATCTTCATGATGGTTCATGGAGTGTGAATCCAAATGTCTATTTTTTATTAAAAAAACTTGGACACAATTTTATCCAGAAAATCATTATAATTTAAGTCATAGACTATGGAAATACTATTGCTTTGAAGGTAGAAGAAGAATGGGGCTATCAACCCAAACCTACACCTTAAGGACAGACCCTTTTGTAACAATAAAATAATGAGTCCAAGGGGAAAAGAAAAGTAGAGTTCTTAACATGTACCAAGGACCATGTCTAAAAACAAGAATAGTGTGTGAAGAGTCAACAAGACAAAATAAAAGAATCATTAGCCATATTATGGAGAACTTCTAATTTCATCCTTGCAAGAACCATACAAAATGCACTTAATCATTAAGCATACTTTTTAAAGCGAATTCTCAATACAAAGTATTTTACCAAAATAAATTATTTCAGCCATTTACAATATTAGCATACTAAAAAATAAATTAAAATTTATTTTTCTTTTTTAAATTAAAAAAAAAACTTCCCCTTCACATGTGAGCATTGTTAACTTCGCCAACTCATAATCAATGTAAGGATTACTCCCTTCTTAATGATTTCTTTATTTTTTCTATCATTAATAATTATTATATAATCTTTTTTTAGAGAATTAATTAACTAATTTGATTAGCCAACCTTTCATCTTCTAATAACTTATATGATCTACTTGAAAGAATGGTTGAAATCAAAGGATTGCAGAGGCAAGTGTTGTTGTAAATTTTGTTAAGGAAAACAAATTTGGTCCCCTAATAGATAAAGTGGATTGATACTATCTACCAAAAAGTGTGTTGGATGAGTTTGATTAGAAGGGAGCTAAGGTTACTAGTCATTTGATCCCTAAGTCTAAGTCTGAGTCTAGAGATATTGCTAATAGGAGGGCATTAAATGTATGACTTTCTTGGATGGTGATGTTGGCTGTCTACTTGTGTTGTTGTTGTGTGTTTTCTTTTTGATGTTGCCTCTTGCATGAGGCTTTTTTATATTGATATATTGGTTGTAGTTTATTTATTTTGATACCCTAAAGTTTGTATGCTTATAAGTTAGAAATGATGTTTATTCACCTTTAGGTGTTTTCACACACACACACACACACACACACACACACACACACACACACACACACACACACACACACACACACACACACACACACACACACACACACACACACACGCACACACACACAAGCTTAATTAATGATTAACCAATCTTTGAATATTGTGGACAATTTCTAATTTTATCATTTGCAATAACTTTGCAAAATACACTTAAGTATTATACATATTTTTAGAGATAATTCTCAAAAAAAAAAAACTTACAAACTAAACTATTCTAACTATTTACAAACATTAACAAATTAAGAATTCAATAAAATGTTATACTTTTCAATATTTGATTTTTTTAAAACTCCCTTTCATATGTGAATGTTGTTAACTTCATCACCTCATAATCAATGTAACGATTATTCCTTTCTTAGCTCTTGCTTAGCTCTTTTCTTATTATTAATAATTATCATTACTAACAAACTCTTCATTTTCTGATAACTTACATGGTCTAAACTTGATCGATTATTGATTAATTTGGAATTCACTATTAGTTAGTGATGTTTTGAAGATAGAATATGAAACACTCATCTCAGTAAAATAATTTATAATAATAATAATAATTTTAGTGTTCTTTGAACCAAATTAATTTTTAAGAATGAATAAAGTATAAATTTTTGTTTTTAATCAATTTTTTTTTTGGATTTGTAACTCTCAATTTAATATTAAATATTGAAGAGTATCTATTCACTCAAAATTATTTGGATGTGAAACCTAGTTATATTTCTTCTTGATATTTCATTAAATTTATAATTTGATGAATAACATGATACCAAATTTTATTGTCATCAACACTAATTAAACTATAACCCTTTCAACATTTTTATTAATTTTATTTTAATTTTTAAAAAAGTTAATTAAAAGGCATACATATTTACCTTAGATATTATTTATTTGAATTTATTGACATCAAATTTTGGTTAACACAAAATTTAAAACTTGTACACACTGTATTTTGGTAAATGATATGACAACAGTTTCACCATAGTCCCAACAATCTGATAAAATAGATACCCCTTAATCTTTAATACTAAATCCAAAAATTCCTCTAAATAATTTGAATATTTCCTCATGTATATATGTAATTATTTTCCACAAACAATATTTTCCTAGACTAACCTAGCTTGTTAAGTCATATTGGTTTGTGTTGTGAGTGTGAATGGGTAGAATTGGTTTTCAGTGTAGCCTTAGTTTTCTAGGTCTAAGTGAAAGTCCCAACAGAGTCATGTTTCCCTACTTGCTTAGTTAGCTAGAGGCAACCATTCTAGACTCATCCTCAAATCACAAGATAGGTATATTATTTGTTAACTATGACACAAGCCCCTAAATCATATTATTTTTGTTACAATTTTTAGATATCATAATATATTAGAATTGATTTATGGAAAGGAATAAAATCTATTTTGTATGTGCTACATCATGATTAAAATGGCGATTCAAATATTATCATTACATGAAAAACCAATACAACACAAAATTGAGATAACAGCCTCTTATCCTCCATTTACTAACATGTTTATATATATCCAATCTAAATGAGAGAATTAATTAAACATTATGGTTTACAAAATTTATATATATTTACGGATGTTAATTATTGGTAGATTTATTTATATATCTACACAAGTGAGAGTATTTTGTATTACTTTAAGATCATACACATGCCAACATCCTTCTTATGTTTTATTTCCAAACCTCAAGTACCAAGTCCTTGCAGATCATGTGTCAAATAAAAAATACGGAACACATTGAGAAAAAAATGTATATTAAGGCCAACTCATTATAGTACTAAGTCATTGTAGATTATGTGTCGATAAAGTCTTTCAAAATTCTTGAGTGCAAGTGATACTAGGTAATGAGGTTAAGTTATCAATCACGTATCAATAATTCCATAAGAGTGCATAATGGAGTAGGACTTAAATAATCAGGTATGTCTTACTAAGCAACATAAAATACAAATAGTTTTCATGGAGAAATATATTTAACAAAATTCACTACTTATTTGGTAGATTTTTCAACCAATACCTCAACCAACACACTATTTTGATCATGAGAATATGCCTCATCTCTGAAAGGAGTAAATGCAATAGTTGAGGGGATCCTGTTTTGACTCTCTCTCCGTACATTCATTACAGTCCACTCCTAGTAACTTGCCAAATGCTTTTTCAATGTCACTTAATTTGTATTTTGATACCTACACATATGCAAAAATCATAGCTTTAGATTTGGAAATAATCTCACAAATGTATCTTAATATACATTTTGTTAGTGCCTAAATCTGTTCGAATAATTTGTGCCCTTTTTTCCAAGAAATAAGTATCCAAAAGTCTAATTCTTTCCCCTTGAAAGGAATCAGCAAAATGCTCACTTGAAAAAAAAATTGCTTTTGCAATCGTGTTGTGAAAACCCTGTAAAAATTGGTTTCTACTAATACTTAATGTTTTCATGTTTTTTAATGTGGCATTAACAAGGTCTGTGGTGTAATCAAGCTAGGATGAATTTAAAATGACCACGTATTAAAAAAGGATAAGTCTAACATGTTCATTGAAAAAGAATAATGTTCCATGATTTCGGGAGGGAAATGCAATGCCACATTACAGTTTCAACATCTAAATTTTCGTTATGGAAGTAAAAGACTAAAACCCTGAATACACTAAGGCATTGATGGACACATGGTGGAGGCTCAGAATCTTAGGGCAGGATTACAACGTTGCATAATTATGGATCATCGGGAAGGGATTACAAGGTTACATTACAGCTTTCATTGTAACTAAAAGTATACCGATGTGTAACTCAAAATAAATCACCATAGATTGTGTTTTGACTCCATAGCAATGATATGTCAACAGTCGCATGGGAGAATAAAATCTGAATGCAGAGGAGATTCATGAAGGAAATGCAAATGCAGAGGTTCACAGTCTAAAATCATAGCGAAGATTTTAAAGGGGAATGCAACATCATAATGAAAAAAATTCAGATTTGTAATTTGTAATGTGCAAGTAAATGTTCAAAGCCCACTATACATGCCAACAAATAAAACCCTAAAAAATGTCTTGAATCACATGTTAATGTCTTAGGTTGACATGCCTGACAAATTCTGTGGCACGTCTCATTAAAGGAAAGACGTGGGAATTTCAAGTTCATGCAAAATCTTGTCCAATCCCACACAGAGGTCTGGTGTCAAAGGTAAAGCGAAGATTTTAAAGGGAAATGAAACATCACAAAACACTTTTAATGTGCAATTTATAAATTGCACTCCAAAGTCTACCACGTAGTAAGGTTCTAAAAGGACGTGTTGCTAAAGTTTTAAAAGTCCACACTAAAGTATTTAGTCTTATCCACATGGAGGTCTATGGTCTAAAGGCAAATGTAGAGATTCGAGTGAGGAATACACCATTAAATTACAACACTTTTAACTTGTAAATCTGCATTTTGTAAATAAATGTCTGAATCCCATAATCAACTTACAAGTAAGTTTTCAAAAGCGTTGACTTATAAAGGATAGATATGGAATGGAGAGAAAGTTTACACTTTTGCAAATGTGCAAAAGTGCATGTGGGTACTACAAACCTCTGGGGTGTAAATGTGTACTTGAACTCCAAAAACCCATATGAAGTGAAACATGCTATGTGTTGGTAGTAGGTTTGATGACCTAAGGGCAAAGACGGAAAAAATGTCAGGGGTTTTTCTGATCCATTTCTACCTTGCATCTAAATCCTTGAATAAGTAGAAGCTTCATGCATTTGGGTTGCCGCAAAGTGCATGCGATTGAGCTACAAATGAAATTCAAAAATGTGGTAAGTTAGATGTTCAACGATATTTCTCTTGATGCTTTAGGAGTATGATATTTATTATATGGAAGAATCCCAAATGCCATTCTTGGATTGAAATGCCTAGTGCACCTCAATTTGTTGACAAATTAGTGGTGGTAATGCATCTTTACAAGGCATCATACCACCTCCTGATGATTCTATAATTGTAATGATTGTTGAAATGTGGTTTTCAATTTCAAGGTAGAGGAAACCCTCAGACATGTGTGGTCCAATCGTGTAGAGCTAGAAACGGAATGGTTGATTAACCATCCAAAGGAGGCCTCACAAGAAGATGATGATCTTGCATGAGCATTGGCATTATCGTTGGGGGAGCAAAGATTCTTCGTCAATGAAGGAGATGGATCTAGATCAAAAGGTCATAAAGGAAGAAGAGAATTTGGTATAATCACCTATTGATGATATATTATCCACATATGTTAAGTTGCTTATTGAGCAGTTGAAACTTTGCAATATAAGTTCTAGAGGGGATAATAGTCTATTTTCCCTGACATCACATGTTTTGGATTTAATTTTACATGAGGACAATGTAGCTTGTCAAGTGGCTTCTGAGATTGGTCTTGTGAGTGTTTTGTTCGATGTTCTCTCTAATGTTTGTCCATTGGAATTTGAAATAGAGAGCATGCCAGAATTCAAATACATGGTATCAATACTTCTAGTTTTAGATTATATATTATAGGCCAATCTAAAATTAGATTCTAATGTTTTGGCTTCTAATCACTTAAAGAAAAGAGATGATAGCCATGATAATGCTGAAAATATAGACGGTAATCAACAAAAGTAGCTAGAGTATATACTTAATGTGGCTAAAGGGTACATGATAGTTGAATACCATAAAGTGGATGAACCCAAATTTAGTGGCACTGTGGATGACAAAGATGAGCTTGCTAGTAAAGAGTGTTATGTGGATTCTATTGAATTCTTTGTTTGTGATAATATTCAACAGATTGTCTCGTTCAAATTTGAAACATGTGTTTAAAAGTTCAAAACCCCAGAATATGCTAACATCATATGTCAAAGGTTAATGCAAAATTACATGATCAAACTATAGTGGATATTTTAAATCAGAAAGTAGGTTTGAAAATGTTATGCACCTTTGAAAATGTGCAAATGTGTACCTGAGTCTCGAAATCCTATTGGGTGTAAAGTTATAAATGGGGTCTAAAATCCCACCAGGTGTAAAAGTGAAAGAGAATCCTAAAAATCTTGTATAATTTGGAATGATACACATGTCATTATTAGGTTTAGTGGTAAAAAGGGAACATAAAATGGGAATGGGCAAAGTCAAAGGCAAAAGGAAAGTCCCTACCATTGACCAAGGTGGATTCTTGATGTCCAATGTGAAAACAACATTCTAACAGTATCCTTCTTGTAGATTATCACAACAAGCAAGATTCTCCTTCAAATGGTTTTAGACCTTCTAGGAGGCCATTGTCTACTAGGATGGTTAAGGATTTCTCCTATAAAGATGTTACAATAGGTGAATATTGCCAGCAAAAGAAGGAAGAATACAGAGTCTAAAAGAAAGTGCCACTCAAAGATCTTATGCGTTGAGGAGAAATTTTTATATTTTCTACTTTTCCCTCCATCCTTTAATTATTTATTATTTTAAGAGTTTAAAATGGTGATCATATCTTTATCTACAAGGTTATCCTTATCTTGGGTGGGCAAATAATTAGTTAAAGACAGTTTCACATGAAGACAAAAGTTTGTTTTGCACCCTGGAAGAATATTCTCCCTCAAACTCAAATGCAACAAACTTCCAATTAGGTAGAATCAGAATTTAATCATGATAAGGGAAACCAAATCACCATAATTATTACCTTACAAAGCATGAGAGTCTCCATGCATATGCAAAGACATCTTCTAGATTGAACATCTTCCAAGAATATTATGGGTGAGAAATTTGTATAAGTAAATAGGGATTCTTCTCTTTGTAGGTTGTTGCCATTTTGGGGTTAGGATTTTGTAACTTTCAAAAATATCCTATTTATAGTGGCCCATTTGATTTTCAAATTTATGTTATGCGTTTTTGTGTCTATTGCTAAGTTGATTACATATGTACAATTATTAGCAAACTCTGATATCATTTTGTATATTTCTCCCTTGTTTCAGATAAAATCCACTATGATATTCGTCATGTTAGTATTCTAAACATTGATGTATGCATATTTAATTTTAGGTTAATGGAAAACATTTGTGATTTCTACTCTTTCTTGTTAGTGAAGTGCAATGGCATATTATTCATGCATTGTTCATTGGGTATCTAGTTTTATGTCTATTAATGGTAGTCATTCTGGGCATGAACTTAGATTATAAATTCTTTTCTACATTATTATTTCGAAATGTTATGTTCATAAATTCTTAAGGACGCTGTAGATTTATGGAGAAAATGCTTGAATCTTTATTTGTAGTGTATGCTTTGGAACTTTCAAGGATCATTTAAATATTTGCATTGGACTAGAATCAATGAATGCAAATCATTCTTGATAGTTTTCTTTATCTTGTTTACTGGTATTTTACATCCTAGAATGAATGACAAAGTGGAAACCTAATTAATTCCCAATTTTGAAATCCACCACAAATTTTTAACAAATACCTAACTCATCCTACCTATCCTACCCCTGCAACTAATACATATAGTTGAAAATTTTGAGTATTATTTTCCTACAGATGCATAAATATTACAAACATAAAATGCTCTATTATTTGGTCCTTGAAGACTAGCATTGTGATATTCTATTTAGCTCCTAGCTATCAATAATTTCTATAGAAATGAGGATTGCAATCACATTTTATCTATCTTTAGTGGTTTGTATATGATTTAGAAGCATTCACTCAGTCTGTTTGATAACTCTTCCTGAGTGGAATGTGCAAGTTTGGTTATGCTTAGATAAGATTTATGTGTGAGGCAATAATCCCTTAGAGATTAAATTGTAGTATCCCTCATGATCAAGCTACCTATAAGTCCTTTCACCTTAGTTTAGGAAAATTTAGAAGTAGAAGGGAACTAACCATACCCTCTATTGGTGTCTTCTAGTCATTATCTACATTCATTCCATCTAGATGCTAAACCCTCCCCAATTATAATAACATGATCTAGGTTTATCATATTTATTTTCCATTTTTTTAATTATGCAAGGATGAATTCTAGAGGTGTACAATTGGGAACCAACACCCAATTGGTGCCATTACCAGGGAATGATCCTTGGCACTTGTGTTACTGAGGACTCTTGTAGAGTATTATTATTTGTTTGGGTTCTAAAGTTCTCTGTCAAAAGTTTTGCACTTATTTTCTATTTTGGCCATCAATTGACCAACACACTATTGGCACCATTGTTGGGGAATCTCATCACTGATTACAATAAATTATAATTTAAGAATGTATCATTATATGTTTTTGATCTATTCTATTTGAGAATATTTGTTTTAGTGGTGACTCCAATTTTTTATCTAGATTTGAAAGATCAGTGCCCTTTTTAATTCATTAAGTTTTGAGTGTTCTCTTATTTGCAAATTTAGAAGGATTGAGATCCTTATTTAAAGTTGATTCATCAAAGCAACTTATCTCTAAGTTAAGTGTTCATCATAAAATAAGGAGACAAATTTGGAGGCCAATTGAAGTATAAAGTTCTATAGGAAAGGAATGTCTGGGCCATCATAATTCTAGTACACCTAAAATTATTTTTGTTGAAATTCTTTTGATTTAAGATTATCATAGTTATCTTGATAACCTATAATCTTAGAGTCCTATTTATTATCTAGCACCTTCTCTAAAAGATGAATCTACTCTTAGGTTTAATCCCCCAAGTCCAACTCACTCACACCCTCACAACCCTTTGCTACCTGACCTTGAGCCCACCATGAAACCAATCATGAGACATAGAGATCATGATCAAAATCAACATCTTGCATTCAAGATTTATAGATTCAAACCCATAAACTTTGATGAAATGGAGGTTTACCCCAATGAAGTTCCAAATGAGGTAAGGAATCAACTCCCTAAGTTTCAAGGTAATAATGCAATGACTCAAGATCAACATTTGAGATATTTTCACATTATAATTGAAGATTACGAGGTTGGACATGAGGATGTATGCATTAAACTTCTCATGCATACACTAAAAAAAGATGCATGTGATTTGTTTAATTATCTTCTATGTGGATGCATAGATTCATGGGAATAAATGAAGAATGTCTTTAAAATGCAATATAGTAACATAATCGATCCTCAATTTCTCTTAGAAGAATTTGAAAACATAAAGAAAAACCCAAATGAATGTGTGTAGGATTTCAATACAAGGTTTAATAAGACTATGATGAGATTATTTTATAATATCATGTTGAGTAATACTACTTACTTGATTAAATACTACGATGTATTTGCTAATAAGGCTGCATATTACTTGAGAGATAAAGCTCCCACAAATTTTAGGTTAGAATTCAACATGACCATTAAAATTGAAAATAATATAAAGACTATGGGGAAGCCTCTAAACAAAAGGGATTATGTAAAGTTGACCAACCCTGAGAAGTCTCATCCCAATAAGAATGCTAACCTTGAGGAAACTATGAAAACATTGGCAACTGATATCAAAGAGATGTCATATAAGTTGGTTAGAGATAAGAATGGGATCCCTCATGGATATTCTAATCAACAGAAACCTCAAAACCAGAAGCAAACACAAGGGAGATCCACTTTCCAAAATAGAGTTAATGATAGAGGGAAGCGGATTGCCCAAAATTATAGAAATTAGAATAAAGGAGCTAGGAAGGAGGTTCTCGATCCATTGAAAGCCAAAGTAATGCTCTAGATTGTGATCTTGATATTGATTGGTTGATAAGTGCTTCCTCCCCCATCCTCCTTGTCATACTAATGAAATAACAGATGAAGATAGAGAGGAGCCTAAGTTTGCATTTAAAAATGATGAGATTATGATGTTTGATTGTCAAATCCTTTGAATTAGAATGTCTAACTCCATAGAATTGTTGAGTGCTACCACCATTGATCAAATTTGGAATACAGTAAAAGAGGCATGTGTCCCAAATATTGAATTTTATTATGATATAAATATGACACAAGCATATGAATTACCCAATCATGACTTTGAATTTTTGAGATCTATGACGATTAAAAAATATGATGGGGGAATTCATTTAGTTAAGGATAGATAGGTACCTATAAATGATGTAGTTCTCCAAGAGAAAGAATACATTATGATAAGACAAAAATAAGTTACTTATCCTCAAGAGACTACCTTTGTTGATCCAAGGGTAGGGGATAAAAACAAAGAGGTTAAGAAAACCAAAAAAGTCCCTAGTTTTTCCAAACTAGCACTTGCTTCCCAAACTCTCAAATGGAAAGGTGCTCCAGCCAAGAATAGAGAACCTTTATAATCTAGTATTGTTAAGGGTACAAATGATGTAATAAGAAATCCACCATTAAAAATGTTGTTAGGAATGCTAATTCATCCCATCCTATTCCCCTTATAACTTTAAATGAATGTATTCCTATTGAAGGTATTGTATGTGATATGGACCAAGTATTAAGTCAATTGAAAATCATTGTCCTACTTGTTGAGCTGATAAGAATACTAGAACATAAAAATAAGGCATCTAAATACTTAGATTTTAATGATAATTCAACTACCAATGAGATTAATTCACACCCAACACTCCTAGATGACAATGAAGAGTCACATGAGGTTAATTAGCTAGCCCTAAAGGTTTATTTTTGGATTGCATTAATAGAAATTCAGTTGAATGTTGACCCTTTTTACACTACCTTATTGATTAATGGTTTAATTGTTTATAACTATATGTTTGATTCTAGAGCCTCTTATAATGTGATGACCCTGGGTGTCCTTAATGAGATTGAAGTAAAAATAACATCTACTTTTGGTAAGTTTTATGCCAAAGACTCAAAAGAAATACTAGTTGTTGGACAAGTTAAAGGATTATTAGTGTAGTTTGAAATTCATCTAAGTAAATTTTTGAACATGAATGTCATAGTTGTGGATTATCCTCCAAAGTGGGGAATTCTATTGTAAAAAATTGGGCTACCATCATGGGTAGTAGTGCTCAAATAGACCTTCATTATACCACCATTCCTTTGGAGGGGAAGATGGTAAAACTTCATAGAGAGCCTAGAATGTTACATGTGCTTGAATATCTAAAACATGCTTGGAATAATGTTCTATACATTGATGTGGAGCTGGGTAACTTTGTTGGAAACATAGATTATGTTGAATAATTTGTTGCTCTTGATGTTGGATGTGAAAAAGAATGTGACGATGTTGGGATAATGTGATTTGATAGGGATTGATCCAATCTTAGAAATAGAACTGAGGTTGTCTTTTATGAACCTAATAAGAAATATTTTATGTTTTATTTCAAGTTGTCTTTTGAGTGCACTGACAACATTGTAGAATATGAGGCACTCATGCTTGGTTTAAGGATTACCTAAGAATATGGAATTACAAGTTTTATTATAAAGGGTGATTTTTAGTTAGTGGTTAAGTAGGTTTGAAATGCTTGTGATACCAAAAATAAAAGGTTAAAACAATATATAAATTTTGTATGGGATTTGTTAGCATTATTTGATACTTTCAATATTTGTCTTCATGATCTAGGTTTAAATAAGGAAGCTGATAGACTTATAGAGTTTGGTGATCAGTTTGAAAATGAGAATATGAAACCTCATTGTTAGTACCAAGTGGAGGTACTTGTCATACCTTCAATCCTAGACAACATTCATTATTGGTAATTTTTTGATGATGATTATCAAATAAAAAGGTTTCTTAATTGTGAAGCAAAATTTCAGGATCAGATCATAGATTTGGAGTCCATGGTCCAAATATGTGATGGGAAAACAACCTAGTTTGAGAAATATATCATTTAGTTGAAGAAAAATACCATCCTAAGAGGATTGGTAAGTTTAGAGGCATCTTTTGATGGAGTAGACATTATTAAAAGTAAATATTTCCTTATCTCAAAAGATGTGACTGAATGCAATTTGGGACCTAAATAAAATCCAAGAAAGGTTTAACTTAGTACTCACTTGAGTGAAGATGAGAAGCAAGACTACATTAAATTATTAAATAAGTAATAGGATTGCTTTGCATGGTCTTATTCTGAACTAAAAACATATAGGGAGGATCTATTTCAACACATCATCCAATTACAACCTGACAACAAACCTTTCAGGTAGAAGTAGAGACCTGTTAACTCCATCTTATCCATCAAGATGAGGGAAGAGTTAAAAAGGCTAAAATATGGTGGGATTATTCATCCTAATAGGTATTCATCATGGGTGGAAAACTTAGTCCCTATAAGAAATAATAATGGTGACATCTACTCATGTGTGGATTTTATAAATTGGAATAAAGTTTCTCTAAGGGATGATTACCCCTTATTTAATATGGATAACTTGTTGTAGAGTGTTATAGGATCATAGATGTTATCCACATTAGATGGATTCTCAGGGTATAACCAAGTTGTGGTGAAATAATTTGAGAGACCCAAGATTGCATTTACAATGCCTTGGGGCACTTATGTCTACATGAGAATGCATTTTGGGTTAATAAATGTCGATGTAACATTTTAGATAGCTATATATGTTTATTTTGTAGGGGTAATTAAAAAGTTCATTGCTTTGTATCATGATGATATCATAGAGTACTCAAAAAATATCAAAAAATATCTAGAGTATCTATAAAAAGTGTTCCTTAGATGTAGGGAATTTGGTATTTCCCTTAATCCAAAGAAATGTCACTTAAGAGTATAAAAGGCCAAGTTGTTGGGACACATAATGTCTAAGTATGGTGTCATGATAGATAGAGAGAGAATGGAAGCCATTGAAAAAGTGCCTATCCCACAACCCAATAAGGGAATTCAATCTATCTTTGGACAAATAAACATTGTAAGAAGGTTTGTGTCTAACTTTTAAAAGATAACTCTACCTATTACTTCCATTTTAATAAAGGACCAAACCATTAAGTGGGAGGAAAAGGCCATATAAGCTTTTAATGACATCAAATTAGCCTTAAAGTTTGACCCTATCTTGGCCAGTCCTAATTACACTAAGGAATTTAAAATATTCTCTTTTACATCACAAAGTACTATAGTTATTGTTCTATTACAAAATAATGATGATGGTCATGAGCATCCCATAGACTTCTTTAGTAAGGTTATGCAGGGATCTGAATTTAACTATATTATCATGGAAAAGTAAGCTTTTTCCCTCTTGAAAGCTATTAAAACATTCATACCTTATATTCTAATTTCAAATATTGTCGCATATATGTCACATACAATGGTTAAGAACATCTTGAATTAGATTGAAATAGAGAATAAAACTTCCAAGTTAGTGAGAGGGGTGGGCTTAGCCAAGCTCATGGTTGAGACCAATCTACAAGCTATTGAGGTAAACACTGTTATTTTTAACATTGATGATTCTTTGAGTAGAATTAACATGTCTCCATGGTATAGGGAAATTGTTTATTAATTACAAAGTTTGAATTGTCCCATTAACTTTGATAATAATCAAAGGCGAAATCTTGATATTGTATCCTAAAAGTATCTCTTGATTGAAAATGGAATGGCATGGAGGAATCTAGATGGGATTCTATTAAGATGCCTTACAAAAGAAGAAATTGTTGATTGAATTAAAGTCTTTCATATTGGAGTATGTGGTGGTCGCTATGAACCTAAAGTCACATCTCATAATATTCCAAGAGTTGTTTATTGTTAGTTATCACTATTCAATGATGTTGCATAGAAAGTAAGAAAGTGTGAAAAATGTTAGCACTTTAATGGAGTGTTGAAAGATTTTGGCTCTTTCCCTCTGTATCTTGTATCAGTTGAAGGCCCATTTAGATAATGGGCAATGGATTCTGTTTGGGAGATCACTGATACATCAAGCATTGGGCATAGGTGGATATTTGTTTTAAATGACTACTACACAAAATAGGTTGAGGTAGTCCCTAAAAATAAGGCCACACATCAGGCAATCATGGACTTTTTGTTGAATCACATTATTTTTAGATTTGGTGTGCCTATCAAGATAATTATTGAAAATGTCATGAGATTCAAAGCTAAACCTTTAGTGGCATTATGTAAATAATATGGGATCACATTAACTTACACTTCCAATCAAAACCCTTATGGGAATGAGTAAGTAGAATCCAATAATAAGAACTTTCTCAAAATCATTAGAATGACTTTAGAAGCTAACAAGAAGAAGTGGGGTGAACAACTAAAATTTGCTTTATGGGCTAATACAATTACACCTAAGAGAACTACAAGCAAGATCCATTTTGAGCTTGTTTATGGAGATCAAGTTATTTTACCTATGAATAGATAATTGCCTACCTATCAATTCATGCAACACCTAAAAGGAGGTGATGAAGTTAACCACCATGAAGGTAGAATGAACTAGATCATTAAGCTTGATGAAACTAGAAGACAAGATCATGAATGACACATAAAATTCAAGGAAAGACTCAAAATAATATTTAATAAAAAGGTCACTCCAAGAAAATTTTAGATAGGAGATCTGGATTTAATTTGGGATAGTAGACATGAGGAGAAAGACAAGCATGGTAAATATGATGCCTTATGGATGGGCCTTTATTCTATTACTACAAAATTGGAGAACACACTTTCTTCTTAAGAGATTTCAATGGTGAGATACTAGAACTACCAATTAATGGTAGACATCTGAATCACTTCCTTTACTAATAACATGATTGTGTAAAATAATGTACAATGCATAGTTTTGTTATTTTGTTTCCATTTCATGTTAGGGCTCATTTATATAGTTCTTTCATTATTTTTCATTGTGTGTTCATTCTCAGATCCACCTGATCTATTTTTTTTTATATCCCCTTGTTTTGTTGGGTCTCCAAAGGTGTTTTTTAATAAATTATCATAATTATGACTCTGTGGTCCAAGGGATTAGTACTCAGTCTTGTTTTCTAGGGTTCTCCATACACCCACAAGGGATGTACATCCTTGAGAGAGAGTCAGTGTTAGTGCTCAAATCTACCCAATAAATTTGTGCCTCTTCCCAAGAAAAAAGTATCCAAAATTCAAATTATTTCCCCCTAAAAGGAATTCATAAATTGCTCACCCAAAACAAAAATTAGGCTTTTGCAATTATGTTGTGAAAACCCTATAAAAATTGATTTCAACTAATACTTATCATTTTCATGCTTTTTAATGTGGCATTAACAAGGTCTATGGTGTAATCAAGATAGGAAGAATTTAAAAATGACTAAGTATTAAAAAAGGCTAAGTTTAACATGTTCATTGTAAAAGAACAAGGTTTTAGGATTTTAGGAGGGAAATGAAACATCGCATTGTATCTTCAACTTGAAAATTTGCATTATTCAAGTAGAATACCAGAACATTGAATGCACTAAGGCATTGATGGACACATGGTGGAGGATTGAAATCTCAAGAAAAGATTATAATGTTGCAAAATTTTAGCTCATCCAGAGGGGATTACAAGGTCACATTGCAACTTTCATTTACAATTTGCAATGTGTGAATTACAAATAAAAATCCACCGATGTGTCATTCAAAATAAATCACCATAGATTTTATTTTGATTCCATGCCAATGATATTCCAACTTTCATGTAGGAGAATAAAATCCAAATGTGGCAAAGATTCATGAAGGAAATGCAAATGCGTAGGTCCACAGTCTAAAAGCATAGAAAATATTTTAAAGGCAAATGCAACGAGTTCACATTTATAATTTTTAATGTGTAAGTAAATGTCCAAAGCCCATTGTACATGCCAACAAACAAAACCCACATAAACATATTGAATAATATGTCAATGTCTTAGGTTGACATGCTTGCCAAAGTCCATGGCACATGTCATTGAAGGAAATACATAAGAATTTCAAGTCCATGTAAAATCTTGTGTCAAAGCCCACATAGAGGCCTATTATGAAAGGCAAGGCAGGGATTTTAAATGTAAAGGCAACATCTCAAAAAAAAATTTAATGTGCTATTTGAAAATTTCACTATGAATTCCACCATCTACTATGATTCTAAAGGACATGTTGCTAAAGTTTCAAAAGTCCATGCTAAAGTCTTTAGTCTTATCTACATGGAGGTCTATGGTCTAAAATCAAGCATGGAGATTTGGGTAGGGAATACACCATTACATTTTAACATTTTTAACATCCAAATTTTTATTTTGAAAATAAATGTCTGAATCCCATGGTCATTTCACAAACAAGTTTTCAAAGGCATCAACTTATTAAGGAAAATTGTGGAATGTAGAGAAATTCTACACTTTTGCAAATGTGTAAAAGTGCACATGGGTTCCCAAAACCCACAGGGTGTAAATGTGCACTTGAAATATAAAACCCCATGAAAGGTGAAATGTGCCATGTGTTGGTAGTAGGTTTAGTGGTAACCTAAGGGAAAAGAAGGAAATAAATGCTAAGTATTTTTCTGATCCATCTCCACCTTGCATCCAAATCCTTGAATAAACAAAAGCTTTGTGCATTCGAGTTGCCATGAAGTACATGTGATTGAGATGTAGATTAAATTCAAAAATATGGTAAGATGGATGTTTATCTACATTTTCTCTCAATGCTTCAGGACTCTGATATTTTGAACAATTTATTCTATGGAAGAATCCCCGATGAAATGCCTAGTGTACCTCAATTTTTTGACAAATCAAAGGTGGGAATGCATCTTTTCAAGGTTTTTACAATCTTGATGATTATATAATTGTAATTATTGTTGAAATGGGGTTTCTAAGGTCAAGGGTAGAGGAAGCCCTCAAACATGTGCAATCCAATAGTGTATAAATAGAAATAGAATTATTGATTAACCATTCGAAGGAGGCCTCACAAGAAGACAGTGAGCTTACACAAGTATTGGTATTATTTTTGGGGAGCATAGATTCTTCATTAGCGAAGGATATTGATACAGAGCAAAAGTTCATAGATGAAGAAGAGAATTTGGTACAATCTCCTTTTATTGATGAGATATTACCCATATGTGTTAAGCTACTTCAGGATAAGGAATCTCTGACATTCCCTTTAAGGGACTTATTAATAATTATGTGTATATGCAATGATGGTTAGAACAGAGCAAAGATTATTTCATTTCTTTTTGAGAAGCTCAAATTATATAGTGAAAGTTTTAGAAGGGATAATAGTCTATTGTCCCTAACATAACATGTTTTGGATTTAATTTTACATGAGGACAATGCAGCTTGTCAAGTGACTTCTGAGAATGGTCTTGTGAGCGTTCGATCGAATGTTTTCTCTAAAATTTTCCCACTAAAAGTTAAAATAGATAGCATGTCAGAATTTAAATACATGGTGATAATACTTCTAGTTTTAGATCATATGTTACAAGCCAAGCCAAAATTAGATTCTAATGATTTGGCTTCTGATCAGTCAAGAAAAGAGATGATAGACATCATAATCCTTAAAATGTGGATGGAAATCATTAAAAGGGCTTTACATATATACTTAACATGGTTGAAGGGTACATGATAGTGGAAGACCATAAAGAGGATGAACCTAGAGTTGGTGGCACTTTAGATGAAAAAGATGAGCTTATTAGTAAAGAGTGTTATGTGGGTTCTGTTTAAGGCCTTATTCGAAACAATATTTAGTAGATTGCCTCATGAACAATTTTAATGTACATTTGAAAGTTTAAAGCTTAGGAGTATGCTAATGCTATATATCAATGGTTCACATAGATTTCCATGGTCAAACTATAATGGAGATATTTAAATGGGAAATCAAGTGCATAAATTTTATGCACCTTTACAAATGCACAAGTGTGCCTTTGAGTCTCGAAACCCTACTGGGTGTAAAGTTACAAATGGGATCTAAAATACCACAAGGTGTAAAAGTGCAAGAAAATCCCAAAAAACTTGCATAAGGTGGAATGATGCACATATAATTATTAGTTTTGGTGGAAAAAAGGGAAAATAAAACGTGAACAGGCAAATTCGAAAGCAAAAATAAAGGCCTTCCCATTGACCAAGGTGGAGTTTAGACGTCTAATGTGCAAATAACATTCTAACAACATCCTTCTCCTAAAATATCATAAATAAAAAGATTCTCCTCAAATGGTTTTAGACCTTATAGAAGGCCATTGTATTCTAATATGGGCTATGATTTCTCCTATAAATATATTACAATAAGTGAATATTTCCAGCATAAGAAGTAAGAATATAAATATTCTGAAGGAGAGTACCACTCAGAGATCCTATGCCTTGAGAAATTTTTATATTTTCTATTTTTTCCTCCACCTTTTCATTATTTATTCTTTAAAGAGTTTAAAATGGTGATTGAATCTTTATCTGGCAGGTCATCCTTAGTCTGAATGGGCAAATGATTAGTTGAAGATAGGGTAAAATAATTTCACATGAAGATAAAAGTTTATTTTTCACCCAACAAGAATATTATCCGTCAAGCTCAAATGCAACAAACTTGCAATAGGGTAGAGTCAAAATATCATCATTACATGGATAATTGAATCACCATAATTATTGTTTTACAAAGAATGAGAATATCTAGGCATATGCAAAGGTATCTTCTAGATGGAACACATTCCATGAATATTCTAGGTGAGAAATTTGTATAAGTAAAGAGGGCTTATCCTTTTTGTAGGTTGTTTTATTTTTGGGGTTAGGATTTTGAAAATTTTATAAATCTCCTCTTTACAGGGGCCTTTTTGATTTTCAAAGTTCTACTATGTGTTTTTATGTCTGTTACTAAGGTGATTGCATCTATACAACCATTAGCAAACTCTAGCAGCATTTTGTATATGTTTCCCCTATTTCAGAACAAATCCACTGTGATATTAACCATGCTATTATTATGAACATTGATGTATGTAGATTTAATTTTAAGTTAATTAAAAACATCTATGATTTCTACTCTTTCTTGTTAGTGAAGTGCAATGGCACATTCTTCATGCATTGTTGATTGGGTATCTAGTTTTATGTCTATTAATGGTAGTCATTATGGGCATGAACCTAGATTATAAATTTCTTTATGCATTATGATTTGGCAATGTTTTATTTATAAAATTTTAAGGACACCCATGCTTTATGGAGTTGACAAGAGAAAGTACTTGAAGATTTATTTGCAGTGTATGCTTTAGAGTTTTTAAGGATCATTTGAATATTTACATTGGATTGGCATCAATGAATATAGATAATTCTTGATATTTTTCTTTATCTTATTTACTAGTCTTTTACATCTTGGAATGAATGACAACATGACATCCTAAGGAATTCCTTATGTTGAAATTCACCACAAATTTTTCACATATACCTAACTAGTCCTGCCTATCTTACTGCTACAAATAATACATACTATTGAAGATTCTAAGTATTATTTTCCTATAGATGCATAAATATTGCAAACCTAAAATGTGTCTATTATTTGGTCCTTAAATATTAGCATTGTGATCTTCCATTTGAATCCTAGTTGTCAATATTTTATGTAGAAATGAATATTATAATCACATTTTATCTGTCTTTAGTAGCTTATGTCTGATTTAGAAGCATTTATTTAGTCTATATGACAACTCTTCCTAAGTGCACTATACAAGTTTGGTTATGATTTGATTAGATATGAGTGTGTGTGTGTTAATAATCCCTTAGAGACTAAAATGTAGTATCCCTCTTTGTAATCAATATACCATGTAGGTCCTCTCACCTTGGTTCAGGTAGAGCCAAAAGTAGCAAGGAAATAATCATACCCTTTATCATTCTCTTCCAGTCATTATCTGCATTAAGTTCATCTAGACGCTAAACCCTCCCAATCTATAACAACATGATCTATGTGTATCATCTTTATTTATAGATTTTTCAAGTATGCAATGATGAATTATCGAGGTATACAACTAGGAACCAACACATTTGATAGTTTGATCAATAGATTTAAGTTTTGCATGAATGTCGATCTTAATACCCAAAGAAAGAGCCTTAGTGAAATAGTCCAAAATGGGAGAGCAAGTGTCATTTATCTTCACTTCCATCATGTATCGATCACATACATAGTTGAAATCATAGATTCTACAATACTACATCAAAATTCATAGGGGATGGGTTTGATCAAGATGGGTTTGAGCAATATTTTTTAAATTTAAATTTGTTTCAATAGTCAATGATTCCATTGTAATAGTTCTCTAAACCACCATCATAATTGCATTGGTCATAATCATGCCACACAATCAACTAAATAAGGTATTAAAGGATAAGGGTGACTAATGATAAGTGTAAGAAACTAACTTTTCAAATATTTAGAAGAGATTTTGAGGCTTTGATCCATGCCAACATGTACATGAATTTATTCATGCTAGTTAATCTCAGTTCATATAGAAGCCACTTACAATAATTTGTTTGTTCTAAGCTTCTAATTAAAAAAAAAGTAAATACATAAAACATTTGTCTGTAGTATTTACTTTATGTGAAATAAAATTTCCACATGACATTTTTTTTATCTCCATGAAAGTTCAATTAATTTGTATAATTTCATTTATATATTATGTTTTAATATACAAAATAACTTTCAACTTTCCTTATGTGTTTCAATATAAAAAATAAATTTTGATTATATGGTTGTATTTTTCAATAAGTGAATAAAAAATTATTATCTACTAATATATATATTATAAAAATATATGTAAAAGGCATCAAGAGATATCATTATCGAGAGGTATAGCTTAACAAGAACATAAAGTGCTACTTGAGGAAAAAAACAATTTTCTAGGTAATGTTGATTGAGAAGATGATAAATACAACATTCAACAAATAAATTCCAAAATATACATGGAATATATGTGGTTAGTTCAAAGTGGTTGAGAATGATAGGTCATAGGGTTGAGACATGAGCAATCAAAAATTTCAAAATAGTTTTGGTCAATAATAATTGATGATGGGTACTAGTCACAAATCTTGATAGTAGTTAATAGTTGATTATAGGCATTAGTTTCAAATAATAGTAGTTGATTTCAGATAATAGTCATAAATCATATAAGGAAACAACCATTGATGATGATTAATAGTTACAAACCCTAGATAATAGTCATAAATCCTAATAGTTAATGATGGGCATCAATTACAAATCCCAACAATTTATGATGGGTATCAATAGAAATCAACATATAAAATAACAATTGATGATAGACAATAATCTTAAATCCTAATAGTTAATGATGACAAATATTATTAAATCCTAGCAATTAATGATTGACAATAGTCAAACATCCCAAAATATGATGATGGGCAGTAATCACAAATCTTAGTAGCAGACAATAGTTGATGATGGGCCATAGTGGTATATCCTAGTAGTTAGAATTTATGATGAGTAATAGTTAAAAATCCCATGCAACAATTATAAATCCTAGCAATTGATAATGGGCATCAGTCATAAATCTTAGATAATAGTCATAAATCCTAGCATTTGATGATGGGCATTAGTCATAAATCCTAAAATTTGATGATGGGTATCAATTATAAATCTTATTAGTAGACAATAGTTGATTATGGGTAATATTTTTAAATCTAAATAATTGATGATGGGAATTTTTGTAAAACCTAGGGAGCAGTCGTAAATCCTAGAAGTAGTCATAAATCCTAGTAGCAAACAACAATTGGCAATGGGAAGAAGTCATAAATCTCAATAAAAGTCATAATAGTTTATGATAGGATTCAAGAAGCAGTAACAAAAATTTATGATTGACAAGAGTCACAAATCCCAACAATAGTCATAAAAATTGATGATGGGCAATGAAATAACCTTCCCCCAAAAAATATATACAAAGTATGAAATAGAACTACATGTAGATCCCACTACACAAGTTTACAATACATGACACATCATCATGGGTCTACACAAGATGAGTAGACAACCCATAAAGGGATTGGGTCATAGAGATACTTATGTAATGATGAACATTTCTGAATGATTCCATAGAGAAAAGGTTGCCTAGAGGATGATATACCATTTGGGGGCTATTAATGTATGGGTCCACACTAATAACCTTCAAACCTTATATAAGGCACTCATTTCCCCATCAAACCACCTAAGGATCCTAAGCCCAATTTAAGTATGCAATGACTCTATGTGGTTATAACTTGGCAGCTAAAGAGGATAAAATGTTTCTCTCATTTCTTAGGTATCCTTAAAGTCATAGTCAATGTCTAGTTTAGTCTAATAGACACATTAAAAGACCCAAAGTATGAAATTTAGCATAGTAGATAGTTATCTTACTTACAAATTATTAAACATCCAATCCAATAAAAAGGAAGTACCATAAAAATCATGATAGGTCATAAAAAAGTTACAAAACAATCACCATACCAAGTTCCTTACTTAAGCACTCCTTATAATATTTTATTATCATCAAGTAGATATCACTGAACCACTACCAAGGTGATGCAACATAAAACTATAAAACATATAACCTTTATGATTGCATAAGGAAAGTCTAGTTTGGGTTCTACCCCCATTAGATCATTATACCATGATCTATGGCCTAGGGGTCATTACACCCATAGTCCTTTACTCGATGATTTCCACCACATCACATATAGTTTCATCACATGGAAAATGATTATCATGGGAATTAGATAACCACATTCCATTTTACCAACATGAATTATTTAATGCTCTTCATGTAATAATGCACATGCTAAAAATGAACATAACATCCTTAACAATCTCATCATACTAGAAATAACTCATCCATTTGAGGGATATTGCCCAATATAATATGAATACCACAATACAATGAACCACAAATAATAGTGCTACTAGGTTGGGATTATATGAAGGAATCCTTGACTTTAGGGTCCTTGCACTAAATAGTTCATTTAACCCCTTTAATTTAAAAACAAGTATTAATTTAACAATTATGAATGAGAACTCATTAAATGACCAATTCAAACATTAAGCCATTTGCAACTCATGAATTGGGCTAGTTATGGGCTATAATTATGAATAGTCAACCATGCATCCAAAATAGTAATTTACCAAAATTAGATAACAAACTGAGCTTTGAAGCTTCAACCCATAAGTCATGCTAACAACCACCTGATCTTGGTTGATTTCATTCAATCGCAATCAAGAGTAAATCATTTATTAACTTGTTGATTTTCTAAAATAATAAACATGAACAACTACAATATTAACTCGATAACACATTCCACAATACCATAACTCAATGTGGTATACATACATTTTATAGCACTTGTTATAATGTCTTTTCATAGCTAATTCTCATATATATACATAAAATTGACCCTATACACCTAACCGCATGTTTATTTCACATGGTCAAGCATGCATCCAAAATAGTAATTTACCAAAATTAGATAACAAATTGAGCTCTGAAGCTTCGACCCATAAGTCTTGATAGCAACCACTTGATCTTGGTTGATTTCATTCAATCACAATCAAGAGTATATCATTTATTAACTTTTTAATTGCCTAAAATCTAGAATATGAACAACTACAATATTAACTTGATAACACATTCCACAATCCCATAACTCAATGCAGTAAACATACATTTTCTAGCACTTGTTAGAATGTCTTGGCATAGCTAATGCTCATATATATACATAAAATTGACCCTATACACTTGATTGCTTAAGTAATAAGTGTACACAATATTAAGATCATTAATATAAATAAAAGAATACCTCATGCACCTCATAGCTAAGACAAATAGTAAAGAGGGTAGTGTAAAAACATATAAAACATGTTTTAATAGCTTGATTCCAATCAAATTACATACATACATATAAATATACAAACATGGGTTAAAGTAACATTTAATTTCTAGCTAACACAAGGTATTATTCCTTTTAAAGCAAGGAGGTTTAGTCAAGTTTCCATCTATCAAAGAGTGATAAAAAATTGTCTATTATGAGCACCATATGAAATAATGTAGAAATATAAAAATGTTGTTTCCATACAATGGCCCACACCAACAATTTTAACATTGAAAGAATAAAAATTGATACAAGTGATTTGAATAGTCTTTTATTTACTAGCAGTTCTATCATATGTATAAGCTAGAGGCCATATGCATAAAGAAACCATTGTGCTAGCATATAAGTGTAAATTTTAGAATAAGGTAGCCTCTAAAGGTAATCAAATTGTAATAATTAATGTAACTTAATTAAAATCAACCAATTGATTTATTCAACCCGCATTCTATTTGGGGTTATCATTGGTAAACACAACACTTTAAGATGATGACAAGAAAAATAGGAAATCGGTTTAACAAAATTAAAATATAACTATATCATAACCCCTACACTAAAAAGGATGTAATAAATGTGTCAAATCAAAACTATCAATGTGAATTCCCTTCTAGTATATATTCTAAAAGTCAAATTCTATTTTAATAATCAAGTTTAAAAAGAGCAAAAAAATCCAACCAACTTAATTCAGATAAAGTAATTTAAGGAGCGCCATAATAGTTATTGCTATAACTTTTTTTTTCCAAAACTAAATCAACAATGAAACTATTGTATAAACCCACAAAATAAGTAGGATAATGTATAATAAATGTAGATCCTACAAAATAACATTAGCAATGCTTTTAACATGCATATCATGTTCTACAACAACAAAGAACATTCCACACACTATTTAATCCTAATTATTTTATTACTTTAAATCTATTTAGTTTTATCCCTAATGAGTGAAAACATCAAAGGCAAAACAAAATATCTAAATGCATGTAGCAACTAAGTAACTCTTGCAAATTAAATGCTTTTCAAACATATAAAATCTTTCTTGCTAAGAACAATATCTCATAGCAGTAAGTTCATAGCATAAAAAAAATCAACTTACTCTCACTCAACAAGTTAGGTGTGTGAAAAACAAGGTAATAGTAATTTTTTTAGATAACTAATCAATCATATAAGAAATGATTTATTCATTTCCACAAACAGTCATTAATTAATAATGATCAAATGTCATATGTTAAAAGGAAACCAATAGGTTAGATTTATCTTTCACAACAGGGTGATCAAAATTGTTTGTTTTGGATTTTATTTTCAAAATAATTTTGGGAATACATCTACATCTCCAACTCAAAAGATAATAGTCCAATGATCTTTGCAAGAGCCATCTTGGGGTTTTTATCCTAAGTTTGAGGTTCAATAAATAATTCAAAAAATAATATATAAATAACAACTCTTTCCCTTTCTTGTAAAGATAAATTACCATCTAGATTGCATAAGCAACAAACTAAACTAAGCAAGTACATTTTTCACATCTCATTAATCCAATAAATAAAGTAAACATACAAAAAGAGATTTCATATACTAATCAATAAAATAATTCATGTCAACATACAAGTTTCAGGTCGCATGCAGTTGAATTCTAAAAAAATGAATTTTTGTTTTCAATCTGAGTAATTTTAACACACAAAATAATCTATCAACTAAAAACCAAAAACTACCATAAAATTAGGGTAATAAAATTTCCAATTAACGGTAACAACTTCCATTCCAAGAAGGGATTGTCTAATTTGGGGATATTCACCCCAAATTCTGGCATAAACAAAAAAAATACATACAAATGCATGTTAAAACACTCAACGTGAACTTTGAATCAATTAAGCCAGTTCCCAAAATCATATATATCCAATCCATTTTAACCAAATACTAAACAAGCACTATGATATAGTCGAAACCAAAGTAAACATTTGGTTTAATCCATGGAATAAAAATATGGTCCAGGGTTATACCCTGATTTATTTCCATTAAAACACAATAAAAAAAAACTCCACACAAAAATTCATACACAAATCTTAATTCTACCCAAGCCATGGTATAGGCTCGTGTGGGAGTATTAAAATATTACCACATGAGAATATACCTAGTAGGGTTCTATATAGAACTTGAAATTATTAATAGACTTAGATTTAAAATTCATAGTTTAAACTAGAAAAAGAATAACACATGCTTAATAAAATGTATGCATGGTTTTTTTTTGTTTTTACTTTAAGAATGGCATCGACCGCCTATGCATCCTCATACAAAACAAAATGCCATAATCATCAGTAACATGGTTATTCCCTTTACATCAGCTTGTTCCTTCTATCATTTACTTAGCACTCCCATCTCTATCTCTTTATTTCTTCCTACTCATCATAAAGCACCTATACCAACAACAAATGCCACTCACTCTCTTATTCCCTTTCTATTGTTTATTTTTCTCTCAAATCCCATCATGGTAGTGGACAAAATGTAGGCATAAAAACCCTACTAGCCATTTTGGCCCACATACCAAGCTCTTACTTGGTTTGAATAAATGAACATGATCGAGCAATAAGAGTAGATAGACTTTAGGAAGAGAGGGATTTGGTCAATTTTTCAAGTAGCCCATATTGTCATATAGCTACTTAGCTTGTTCTATGAGTTGTAAGCATTTGCAAATTTGGGTCCCTTGGGTAGTGTATCAGGTTTCTCTAGGCTTGTAACTTTGGGTTTCTCAGACTACTTTGCTTAAATTTGTCTACCAAGTAAATTAGCTTTGAAATCCTAGGTTCTTTTTGGCTGGTGTTCTACAAGTTTACAGAGTTACTTTACTTAGCTTGAAGTAGAAGTAATGAGAAATTGTAACTCTAGACTCTAAGTAAGAAATTTATAAAGTTTCTCTAAGTGAGTTACTTGAGTTAGAGAACCTAATAAAGTAAAATAAATGAGCATTCATGACTCTGAGTTCCTTGGATAGAGTAACTCGGGTTTATTAAGATAAATCACTTCAAAGAGGATAAACAAAAGCAAGAAGGGTTGGTAAACCCGATTCAAGTAGAATTAATTGGAGTTAGAGAGCCCAATGATGTTGAAGTGGCAAGTGGTCAAAACTTCAAGGTTGAACAGATGAGCAGGGTCCTATTGGATCAATGGATTAGGTGGTTTGAAGCATGCCCTATGTTGCAAGTGAAGGGATCCCAAAAGATTTTTCATGGTACTGAGCAGTTGTAGGAACAGATCCAGAAAAGGCCTAGGTTTTCACTTTTCAAACCTTTGGCTAAATATTTAACTCAAATTTCCTTAGGAGAAAGTGTTTTATGCAAATCTCATAATAAATGTACAAGTCATTTTTATTTTGGGAGTTTTATCCCACTTTATTTGGATAAGTGTTGGAATTGTTTTAGGAGTTGTGTTTCAAATTTTTTTTCAAGTTTCAGGAATTATTTTAGGCATTTTGTTAGAAATAATTTCCCCAAAGGTCCTTTTCTCAAGGAAATGGTCCACATCATAATTTTTAAGGATATATTATTTGAGAAAGTGGACCTTTGCAAAAAACCCAAAGGATATCTTCTTCAATAAAAGTGTTCGAAGCAATTTCCCTTAAGGGTATTTTCTTGAGAAAAGTTCATTTCAAGTTTTTTGAAGGGTACTTTTCTTTTGGAAAGGGTCCAATGAAGAAGTCTCGAAGGGAAATTCTAAAGATACAATTCCTTTGATAAAATTGTTTAGGGCAATTTTTTTGAAGGCAAATTCTTTTAGACATTTTTTCAGAGACAAAGATCCCAAAGACATGAATTTTTTTGGACATTTTGTCTGAAAGAATTACTCAAAGGAAAAAACAAAGAAAGCAATTTCCTTCAGAGAAAGTGATCCACAAAATCCCTAAGGATATTTTCATAGGGAAGTGGCCTAAAATAGAATATCCAAAGGGCACTTTTCAAAAGTTCCAAAGGATATTTCTCAAAGCTAAGTATTCGATTTCCCTTAAGAAAATCGTCTGTATAATATTCCTAAAGGGCACTTTTGAGGCAAAGTGTCCATTTCAATTTTTTTAAAAGGTCCTTTTTATAGGGAAGTGTCCCAAATAGAATATCCAAAAGGCACTTTTCAAAATTCTAAATGGTCATTTTATCAGTAAAGTGTCCTACACATTTTCTCCCAAGTTTCCAGCAAGGTGGACCTAGTCAAAGAACCATGAGAAGATCCTCATATAATAATTAATAAAAATGTACAAATTAACAATGATTAATAACACAAATTAATAGATTCAGAATATTCAAAAGGTACTTTTCAAAATTCCAAACTGTCATTTTATCGGTAAAGTGTCCTACACATTTTCTCCCAATGATCTTTCCAGCAAGGTGGACCCAGTCAAATAACCATGAGAGGATCCTCCTATATTAATTAATAAAAATTCACAAATTAACAATGATTAATAGTATAAATTAATAGATTTAGATAATTAGCATAACCTTTGAAAATATTGAATTGATCATAGGCCACTTCAAGGGTGCAACCTCCTTTGACCAAACTCAATACAATAAATTCACGGATGCCTTCCTTGGACACAACACTTAATTATATACTAAGTCCAATATAAGAAACTACTACTTCCCCTAAATGTGGGATAAAACAAATGCTCATGGGATGACTTACAAATTAGATGCATCCATAGCAACTATTAAATTAACAAAATAAAGAGAAGGGGTAGCACAGGTTCTTAACATCCCCTCCCTCTTAGAAAAAGATTTATCCTCAAAATTTCAGATGTGAGAATTGATGTTGAATCTGTAATAGTGCTTCCCATGTTATATCTTTTAGTTACATTTTATGTCACTAAATTAAAACCTCTGTGATGGAGAGCGAGTGAATTTGGCATGTGTGCCTGTTTAAGATTGCCTCCAACTCAAGAAAGACAGACCCTTCATTATCAAGTTTTGGTAAAATAGTATGCACTCTGATATTTATGCCAAGAATTTTTTTAGATAAGAGACATGAAATACTGGGTGAACTTAGGAAGAAGGTGGTAGCTCCAACTTATAAGCAACCAAACCAATCTTTTAGAGAACCTTATAGGGCCCATAAAACTTAGGATCCAAATTATGACTCCCTTTGAGTTTTAGGAAGGATTTCTTGTATGGCATAGACAAAGAAAAAATATATCAACTACTTGAAAAGTACATTTAGAATGGTGTTGATCATCTTGTTGTTCCATTTGGTTTTGTACCATATAAAGATTATCCCATAGGGTGCTAAGGATCTGATCCCAAATGTAGAGAATCATGTCAACTACTTGAACTAATGAACTATTAGGGTGTATAGTAGGAGCACTAGTGGTGCTTGACCATAGACTGATTCATATTGAGTCATTTTTGTTGAAGTTTGGTAAGAGGTATTGTACCACCATTTAGTGAGGGTATACACTTATCCCACTGATGTTGTTATTTTAAGGTGAAGTAATGAAGAAAAGTTTCCAAGTATTTGTTAACAATTTTAGTCTACCCATCCATTTTCAGATGATACCCATAACTCATCTTCAGTTAGGTGCTAGTATGGTCAAATAGTTCTCTCCAAAGATGATTGGTGAAAACTGCATCATGATCTAGGACAATGGGCAAAGGAATGCAATGAAGATGAAAAATTTGGTCCAAGAAAATTTGTGTGATGGTGGATGTAGTATAAGGATGGTTGAGGGCATAAAATGATTATATTTTAAGAGGCAATCAACCAAAACCAAGATCACTATTTTTCCTCCAAATTTAGGGAGCCCCTTAATAAAATCCATAGATATATCGGTCCAAATCCTGGTAGGGATGGGCAAGGATTCAAACAACTGAGGGATGAGTGTTGTTTCACCCTTGTTACATTGATAGGTATCACATTCATCCACCATCTATTGAATTGCCTTTGCATTCCCTTCTAAAATAAGTTGCAACATACCCGCTCATAAATTTTGAGAAAACTTGAGTGCCCTACTAATGGAGAAGCATGGATTTTATAGAATACAACTTGTTGAAGATCTATGCCTTGGGAAAGCACCAGATGACCCTTATATCATAAAGAAACACCATCCCAAGAATAATATGGTATTGTATAAGGGTTAGTGGCTAACTATTGAATGATTTGAGATAATGAGGAGTCATTGACATAACCCTATTATACAGTGTCCAACAAATTTAGAATAGGCATGGAAATAGCTGAAAGGGAGGCTTGGTTTGTAAATGTGTATGATAGAGCATAAACCACAATATTATCCTTACCCTTCTTGTAAGTGATCTCATAGTCATAACCTATGAGTTTACTAACACATTTTTGTTTTGATGGGATGGAGACCCATTGCTCTAGGAAATATTTCAGACTCTGGTGATTAATTTTGATGCAAAAATGATTCCCCAGTAGGTATGGTTGCCACTTTTGTACTACATGTAAAATAGCCATCATTTCCTTGTCATAAGTAGAGAGTACTAAATTATTGTCAGAAAGGGATTTATTGGTGAATGAAATGTGTCATAATTATTGGAGGAGAATAATACTAAGTCCATTGCCACAAGCTAATAGTGAAGGTTTTGGCAAAATCTAACATAGCTAGAATAGGTATAGTACACATAGCTTGTTTCAATTTTTCAAATACACACCTAACCACTTTTGTCTATGCAAAATCATATTTTTAAACATAGCTATCAATGGAGATGAAATATTCCCACAATCCTTGAAAAACTTGTGATAGTATCCAATCAACCCCCCCCAAAAAAAGAAGGCTCTTGAGTGTCTGAGGATGAGGCCAATTTATCATGGTAGTTATTTTTTCAAGATTCACTCGAACACCTTGAGCTGAAGCAATATGCCTGAGATACTCCACTTTTCCCTAGGTGAAAGCACATTTAGACTATTTTTCATAAAGATGATGGTTAAAGAGATGTTTTAGTGTAAGCTCTAGATGTTGGAGATGCTCAAACGATGTTTTACTATAGATGAGGATGTCATCAGAGAAGACCAAAATGAATTTATATACGTAGGGCCAAATATTTTATTCATGAATGCATAGAATGTTGAAGGAGAATTAGTGAGACCAAAGGGCATGATCAGAAAAAAATAATGGCCATCATACATGCAAAAAGTTGTCTTATGGATATACTCATCATGAAGCTAGATCTGGTGATATCTAGAGTGGAGATATAACTTGGAGAAAAAATGAGCACCATGAAGCTCATTAAAAAGATCATCAATAATAAGGATCATGAACTTATCCTTGATTTTGATGTGATTAAGTGCATGCTAGTCAATGTAGAGGAACCATGACACATCTTTTTCTAAAAAAGGAGAACTAGGGAAGAATATGGGTTGGTATTGGGTTGAATAATGCCTTGATTTAATAAGTCTCAAACGAGCATCTTAATCTCAGTATTTTGATAAAATGGGTAGTGGTAGGGTCAGATGTTGGGAGGAATGCTTCCAAGAAGGAGTTGAATATGATGGTCCTCTAGTCATGAAGGTGGAAATCCCACTAGTTTGGCAAAGACACCTGCATACCTATGCAAAATGGTTTGTAGATTAGAAGGATTAGTGGATACCATTGATGGTTGTACTTGAATATAATGGAACTAGGAAATGATTCCATGTGAATTATTCATAAGAAGATTTTCCATGTGATGTGAACTTATGATGCTAAGAGATGATGATTGTAAGTCTTTCAATGTGTGTTTTTGTCCATTTTCTAAAAATTACATCCAAAGTTTAGCAAAATACCATAAGATGGGTCCAAGTATGCATAACCATTGGGCTCTCAAAACAACATCATATATTCTGAAGGGTAAGGTAAACATGTTAGAGCATAAGTTATAATCTCCACTAGATATACGCACATTGAAACACTTCCCTTTTCAAGGTAATGTGCCCCCATTGGCAATCATGACTTCAAAATTGGAGTAAGGAAAAATTAAAAAATCAGCCTATTTGGTGATCTAAAGGTCAATGAAGTTATGAGTACTACCATAATCAATGATTATTTTGAGAGGGAATTTATTGAAGCAACCCCTAACTCATATGGTTTGTGGGGTGGTGACTCTTGCTAAGGCATGGAGAGAGATCTCTGGTTGGTCTTCTTGAGAAGCAAGTTCCACAATTGGTTGAGATTCTTCTAGATTATCCATTGTATCTTGAACATCTTCCTAGTCTTGAATTTTGGGAGGAGAGTCCACATCTAATAGGTAGAGATTTTTATCAACACATCAACATCCCTTAGTGAATTTATCATCACATTAGTAACATAATACTTTTTCTCTAAGGGCTTACATCTCTAGTTTAGTAAAATGATTGATATAAATGGTTTTGAGGGTTTGCATTGTTTAACATCATTGTAGATCTATATTTTTGAATGGAGAAAAATTAGATTTGAATCATTTTTGAGCTACGATCTTGTCCTCTACCAACTTAACCAGCCCTAAGGCTTCCATCATCATGTTGGGATGAAACATTTTGACTTTAGATTGAATTGCATCCTTTAGTCCACTAACAAAGCAACTCCTGAAGAATTCATCAAAAAATACCTCTATGTGATTGGTTAGCTTTTCAAATTTTATTTGATATTCTCTCATGGTTCCTGTTTGGTGAAGTTTAGTGAGTGCTTCAGTGAAGTCATCAAAAGTACTAGGGCCAAACCATTGTAAAATGAGGGTGAAAAAATCTATTTATATGGGCTCCTCATGAGCCTTGGTACACCAAAGATACCATTTAAGGGCTCCGTATTCCAAGTGAAAAGATGTAAGTGGGACTTTATTGGCATCAAAAGTATTATGTAGACTAAAATATTGTTCTACCTAATAGGTCTATCTAGTCATATTTGCACCATTAAATTAACAAAAATTAAGATTTGACCCATAAAAAGTGTTGGAAGAAGAAAACCTAGTATCTGAAGAGGACTTTGGGTGTCGTCTATTATTCATGGTGTTATGTTGAAGACTGAGGCTGAGAATTTTTTTATCAATATCTTTGATGTGGGTCTTGAAGGTAGCAATTTCATCCTCCATGTTTTTTGCTCTTTTTTAGGTTACTACCATGACTAGAAGAAGAGTTTTTTTTTTTTTGAAATGGGTAGGAAAACTAGAGTTAAGAGACATTTATTAAAGGAATTTTTTAATTTGGGTGAAATTAGAAGGGGTTAAGATACTTTTACTAATTTTTTTACATAGTGGTAGTATGATTGATGAAGGCGAGTGAAATTTTAGGAGTGAAAATGGAAAAAATAGAAAATTTATCAAAGAGGGACAAAGGAGTATAAAAGGGAGACAAACACTATGGAATTTTTTTGAGGAAAATGGACAAAAATAAAGGTTATGGAAAAACCCCAAAAAAGAGAAAATTATAATTTACGGGAATTAGAAGTGGAATTGGGATATGGGACCTCAAGGATTAAAATGTAGGGAATGGAATTTTAGGTGTTTGGATAATGTTTGAGGATTAACAGGGATATAGAGGATGAGATATGGAAAAATATGAAAAAAATTTGGCAGGGAAGTGTCCCAAATAAATTATCTGAAAGGCACTTTTTAAAATTCTAAACAATCATTTTATCGACAAAATGTCCTATACATTTTCTTTCAAGGATCTTTCCAGCAAGGTGGACCCAGTCAAAGAACCATGAGAGGATCCCCACTAAAAAAATTAATAAAAATACACAAAATAATAGTAATTAATGACAAATTAATAGATTTAGATAATTAGTAGAACACTTGAAAATATTAAATTGATCACAGGCCACTTCGAGGAGGAAACCTCCTTTGAACAAGCTCAATATAATAAAATTGTGGATGCCTTCTTTCGCCTCAACACTTACTTATATACTAAGTCTAATATAAGAAACTACTACTTCCACTGAATGTGGGATAAAACAAAATGCTCATGGGATGACTTAGAAAGCATATGCATCTATAACAACTATTACATTAAGAAAATAAAGAGAAGAGGTAGAATAGGTTCCTAACAAACCAATAAAGGCCCCCCAACTAAATGCAAGTTTGACAGGTATCAGGATATCAAGAGCTCAGATAAAATGTAATGGCACATGTTCAATTACAAATTTTGGATCAATGGAGTGATATGAGTCAATGAGTCAAGGATTTGGATCCAGCATCAACAACCAATGAAAATAAAGGTTGATAGTAAAGGAGAGCCCAAATGACATAGATGGAGGTTGAAAGGTTGGTTTTCAACCAAGGCAAGCAAGAATGATAGAGCCAAGCTCAAGCACATTTTAGTTTAAGTATAAGCATATATTTTAGGATTGAATGGCACCATTGAAGACCTATAGGATAAACATATAGGCTTTAGTGGCCATTACCAAAGCCAGCTACCTAAAAGTGACCTTTCTCCCAACTTGGGCATCCATTAACAAACTAGTCGAGATAGTTTTCATCACAAGACAAGGTGAAAATGACTTGATCCCACCATTACAGATGCCATGGATCATCACAAAGAATATAATATAATAATGCAATGGACTAGGGTGACCTAGATCAATTAAATGGTTCGTGTAAGCCTGATTCATAAAGGCAATTTCAACAGCTTTTCAAATGGATTTGAATTCATTAGATCCCCTTTTGAGCATCAAAAAATCCCCTCTCTCTTTCTTCCCTTCACCTATAAATATAGTCTTAGAGTTATTATTTTGGATCCCTCAGGCTGTTATGACTCGACTCTACCAAAATTGTATTTGACACCTCTTGGAGTAGTGGATAGATTATTTTGTAGTTATTTTGGTAACATATATTTATTGTTTTATGTTTGTTTAAATATGTAAATATGAATTTTTTTCCCTTTTTTATGTCCAAAATCAACCTAGCTACTACAAACATTCTTTGAAGGCCACATAGTATGTCTTAGTATTGATCTCTTAAAGATATAGTGGACAATCGAACTTTAGTTTATTTAACCAAACCTTAGTTTTATTTTCCCCTATTCTAAGTGCATCAAATAGACATATATACCAAATAATATTGCATATAATAATAGTGACCATTTCATTATTTTCTTTCATATTTCATTAGTGTGTTAAATATTCCAAGTTCAAGAGTGGATCTGATAAATTCTTGGTGCAACATCACATTTGAAATAGTTTTCATTTTATATAATCTCTTAACTCTTTTCACCCCAACCAATTTTAGGTTTGAGAAGAAAAGATCCAAAATGATGAATCAGAGGAGATAGCCTAATTAAAAAGTCCTAGAGGTTTGGTCAAGACATAGGCAACCCAATGCCTAGGTCATTCCCATGTTAGTCTAATTTTGAAATTAGGACTTAAACTTTCCTCCTTTCAGCCAGGGTACAATCTAGATATCTAACAGTTTTGGCATGCCCAATGGGACCACTAATATTTCATATCTAATTATATTAGTAAGTTATAGAGTTTCATTTCCAGGCTTGCATAATCTTCTATGCCCCCCATAGTTATCATAAGATCCTCCACAAAAGGGAAGGGGGTGGATTTGTCTACACAAACTTTACAATCAACAAAGAAAAAGAAGGCCCCTCAGCTAAAGCCTATACCTAGCCCTTTTTTTCCCCCCATTGTTCCCATAAATCCTTTTATTCAAGATAGTATTGTTCATCCAAACACTATTATAAAACCCATACCTTAGATGGCAATTACTAGGAGGAAAGCCTTTGTGCCATTTAATGGTGGTAGTCCCTTAAACCTTGTTCAATGGGATGATATTATAGTCTCAAATTTTAAGGCCCTTACCTATTATATAGGATAAAATCTAGTTACTCTTATTGACCATATGGTAGATGTTGCTAACCTATGTTCAATGCATCATGTAACCCAAGAAAATGTATCAATGAGGTTGTTATCAACTTCTTTCAAGGGAAAGGCACTTCATTGGTAAAGAGGTTTGGCCCTTACATCAATCAATAATTGGGATGAGTTTAGAGAGGTCCTATGCAAGCACTTTGAAGACAAAAGTCATCATCTTTCACTTGTGAATCAACTCACAACAATCAAGAGATTCCCTAATGAGTTTATGGTGGATTTCAACTATAGATTCCAGATGACCTAGTATAAAATTCTTGTAGTAATAAATAGTATGCCCAACTATGATTTTTTATACTATTTGAAAGCTCTCAATTTAAATGTAGCTATCATAATTTAGTCCATGGGAGGGAACACCCTACTTAAAGATTTTGAAGTAGCAGTTAGGGCTGAAAATTACCTTATACAAGCAGACAAGTTAACATCAAGGCCACTAATGCCTTTCTTTCTAGAGATACATCCTCTTATGCCAATTGTTATTCCAATTCCATAATTAACAAAGTTTTATCAAATAGAAGGTGAGAAAATTGATAGACTAGGGAAGATAGAGAGTCTTCTCAAAGCCCAAAATAATAAGTTGGTTGTAATATAGAAGCAACATGATCCATCATACAAACCATACCAAAATAATAATAATAATAATAATAATAATAATAATAATAATAATAATAATAATAATAATAATAATAATAATAATAATAATAATAATAATTTTTATTAAAATAGGCCACCGTATCAAACCAATCAGCAAGGATAAGGGCAAAAGTCTTAGTCAAGGAAATACAATCCCAATGCTCCAAGTAATTCTAGAGTTATTATTCCAACTCAGAACAACTATGCTTAAAAGGGTCCATGGAAGTCAAAGGGATAGTCCAATTAGATGGTGATGGCCACTACTAGGGACATGTATCAATAATTTAATTAGCAATATGATCCTTGATTTTAGAGTCATGGCATGATGCCTCCTCTATCACAAGCATCCCAAACAAGTCAAGACAACATGCCTACCATATCATGATAAAAAGTTTAAATCCAATGACAAGGAATAATGGATAGAAAACCTATTGATACCACATGTGTGAATTTTTGAGAAGGGGAATATGGGTTTGAGCATGTGGTAGCCAACATGGGATAAGTTTCATAGAGGATAAATGGACTAGTTATAGTTCAAATAAGGGATAAGAAGAGGATGCTAGAAGATAGCTTGGGATAACCTAGGGTTTCTACATAATCTCTTTAGACTTATCAATAACCTACTTCTTCAGAGGTATCTACTTTAACTCCTACAAATCAATAAGTGAACTAATCCCATGGATAACAATAGATGGACCCCTTCATTCCTCATGTCACTCAAGTACTGAGTGATGCCTCTACATCCAAATTGTAATCTAAAGGTACTAGTCTTCCCTTTAATATTATGGATCATTTAAAGAAAGATAATGTAACCATGTCCATTTATGATGCTCTATCTATCCCTAGGAAAAAGGAGATTACCCATCAAGAGCTCTCTAATATTTCTCAGGTAGAAAAATGGCTGATAAAGTGAAAATTGTTTTCATCAACAATAGTTAGCCTAGCCATGCCCCTAATAGAACTACTGGCCAGGTTCCCAATCAAATTCCAAGCACAAGTTAGTCTTAACATGTTGTTCACCCTTATAAGGTTGTTAAGCCTTCCCCATTTTATTTGTCAACCATCATAAGATATTTTTTGGTAAAACATTGCATGATTGACTCAGGTGCTTCAACCTTATTGATGCTTAAATCCATAGCCAACAAACTTGGGCTCAAATATGTACCTAAAATAAGGGTGTATTCTAATTGCATGGATCCCCTACTACGATAGTAGGCATCATGAAAGATCTTCAGAACACCCTAGATGCATATCCAAATTATGTCATTACTCAGGATGTGATGGTGGTATACCTACCCCTTATTTTGCCCTATGCTTGTCTAGGGATATTTATCGCTAAGATTAGGTGATATTTGTTATCTGATTGGTCATATATGGTTTTTAGAACTAGGTATGGGACCAAAGTCACCATAAGGTCTAATCCTATAGCCAAATTCCACCTATAGCCCTACATGCCCAATCTTACAAATGCTAATTGTACTATATTTGAGGAGGTTGAAGAGGTTATTGAACAAGACCCACATAGTCATCTAGTAGGCATATCAGATATATACTTAGATGAGTGGGACACTCATAACCATGGATTTGATCCATACATCATTAAATAAATAGACTTGAGAGTGTAATGTATGTATGAGGAAGGTGTTGTAATACATTCTTTAACTAATGTTACTCAAGAAGAAGATGGTATATGGACCATGTTCTTTGATGGCTCAAGGTCTAAGAATGGAAGGAAGGTAGAAACCATGTTGGTTTTACCCTTAGGTCAAAAGTACCATTATGCTACAAGATACCAATTTAGTTGTACCTCAAATAAAAATGAATATGAATCTATTTTGCATGGTTTGGTTAGAATAAAAAAATATAGGTATCCAACTCCTCAAAGTCAAGGGCAACAACAAACTTGTAGTGTAGTAGGTGAGAGGCCTAAGTTCAGTCAAGAGTCACCATCTAAAATCCTATAATCACTATGCATGGGACCTCATGGAATATTTATTGGCATTTTATATCTAGTCCATACCAAGAGAAGTGAACCAGCATACAGATATGCTTGTTGCCATTAGTTCCCAATATGAGATAGTAAAAGGGGTCAAAGGTAGCCAAGGCCAAGATAAAATCAAGATTATATGCATTTCTAGTTATACCTCACAATGAGGTGAGTTGTCAAGTCTTTGACAATGATGATCAAATCATATGTTTTATAATGCAAGAAGTAGAGTTATATGATATGAACTAAGACAAGTTTCAAAATCAATATAATGATCAAATAGTACAACTAAGATCAAACAAGATTCCCAAAGGACTTGTGATATTGGAGAGCATATTCAATGAAAATGACCTAGTAATAAATGAGAAGGCATGCATATTAGCTAAAGAGGAACACTATGAAAAGATAGAGATATTTAAAGGTACGTTATTAAACCCAGGAAAGGTCAATACAATAGAAGAAAGAGCTACTTTTGTTTCTATATGTAAATAGTTTTCTTATATATTTGCATGGGAATACAAATATTTTAAAGGATTTGAACATAGTCTTGCACAACATACCATTGAATTAGAAAGTAATGCCAAGCTAGTTAGATAGAAATAGAGGCTTGTTAACCCAAGAGTGGAGGATATCATGAGAAGAGAGCTCTATAGATTAATCAAATCTAAGATAATATTTACAAGTAAGCATTCCTCTTATGTGGAAAACATTGTGCTTGTGAGGAAAAATAATGGAGAGATTAGGTTGTGTGTTGACTTTAGGGACCTCAATAAGGGGTCCCTAAAGGACCATTACCCACTGCCCTCCATGGATCAAATTCTATAAAAGGTGGAAAGTTCTTAAAGTTTCTCTTTGCTTGATGTTTATTCTAGCTATAATCAAATCATGGTGAAAGAAGAAGATAGGCATAAGACTTCCTTCACTATAAAATGGGGTACCTATGAATATTTTAAAATGCCTTTTGGACTCTTAAATGTTGGAATCACCTTCCTAAGAGCAATGGATATTGATTTTCATTGTATTTTGAATGATATGGTTTTAGTTTACCTTGATGATATAACAATTTTCTCAAATGATCGTAATGATCATCTAAAACATTTGAGATCTATTTTTGATAGATGCAGACAGTTTGGGGTTTCTTTAAACCCAAATAAATGCATTTTTTTGATACATGAGGGAAGAATTATTGGACATGTGGTGTTTGAATATGGTCTTTCCATTGATATAGAAAGGATAAAGGTAATTATTTCTCTATCACTACCCAAACACAATAAAGGGTTGTAGTGTTTCTTGGCAAAGATCAATTTTATCAAGAGGTTCATTTCAAGCTTTGTATAGATGGTCAAGTAGAGATGGTCAAGCCTCTCACTCACATGCTATGAAAAATCAAAGAGTTCATATGGACAAGGGAAGGTAAGAGAAGATTTGATGCCATCAAGGAGGCCATATCTCATGCCCACACTCTTTTAATTCCATATTTCAACAAGGACTTATATTTATATTCCTTTTCCACATTAGATGTAATTTATACCATGTTCATGTAGTAGA
Organism: Torreya grandis; assembly: GCA_037957365.1. Classification (NCBI taxonomy): domain Eukaryota; kingdom Viridiplantae; phylum Streptophyta; class Pinopsida; order Cupressales; family Taxaceae; genus Torreya; species Torreya grandis. The sequence goes on from JARHVA010006825.1 coordinate 752,430, forward strand.
ATGATCAAGGTCTAGAGTAACACATTGCTTTATTTAGCCAAGCTTTGGAGGGTTATGAACAAAGATATAGCTTTGTTGAAAAGCATGTGCTTGTTTTTGTAAGAAGTTTGAATAAATTTAAGCATCTAGTTTTAAATAGAAATATCACATTAATGGTGGCTCACCCATGTGTGAAGGATTTTATCCTCAATATAGATTTGAATGAAAAGAGAGCAGGATGGGTCACCAAGTGTATAGAATATGACATTTAAGTCAGGGTCATGAAGCTAGTTTGAGGTAAGGAATTATGTGAACATATTATTGAAGATGTGAGAGAAGAAAAATAGATGATCCTAGTAATCCAAGGCACCCAATAGGAAGATGAGGACACTCTTCCATCATGCTAGTCACAAAAAATTGCTAAATTTTTCCAAACATGAGAGTGTCCAATGGGTTTCAATGCATCACAAAGAAGATACCCCAAGATACAATCAATGCCATATATTTTGATTGATGGAGTGTTATTCAAAAAAGACATTGGGGGTAGGCTCTTAAGATGTTTTGAAATTAACCAATTTGATAAGTTTCTCTGATAATTCCATGATAGTCCTCAAGGAGGCCATTTTGTAACCAGAACCACAACTGCTAAAATCATCAAAACTAGTTACTTTTGGCCTAATCTATTTAGAGATGCACATGCATGGGTGAGGATGTGTTCAAAATATGCCATGATTATAGGGAAATAGAAGCTAGCTACTATGCCACTAAAGCCTATTCAAGTAGAGAAACCTTTCATGTAATGGGGCTTAAAATTCATTGACATGATTAATCTTCCATCCAATACTAGCCATAAGTGGGTCTCGATAGCCATATACTACTTTACCCGGTGGGTAGATGCAGTTCCCTTGGAGGAAGAAAATGAGAACTCTATTTTTGAGTCCTATGAGAGCCTAGTCACTTGTTTTGGAGCACCATCCATTATAATATGAGACAATGCTTTAAAATTTAGTAGTACAAAAGTATGTGAGTGGGATCTTGATCACGGTATCTATCTAATATCTTCATCTAATTATTATTTGAAGGGTAATGGATTATCCAAGTCTACTAATAAGACCCTGATTTGGATCATTAAGAAAATGATAGAAGATAATCAAAGATATTGGCACACAAAAATGAACACTACTTTATGGGTTGACAGGGTCACCCCAAAGAGGGCCATTACTAATTACTCTTATCTCATAGTCTATGAAAGAGAAGCAAGGCTACCCATTTCATTGGATCTTCTAGTTTTAGAGCTTGCACACCAACTAAAGCTTCTAAAAAATGATGTAATAAAGATCAAGATAAATAAACTAAGAGAGTTAGAGGAATTAATGGATGATTCCATACATGCCATATAGTCTAACCAATAATAGGTCAAGATGACCTTTGATAAAATACTCTAAGTTTGCTAGTTTTTGGAGTGGACTCAATGTCATCATAGGCCATACAGAGAGAAATGCTTTTGAGTTTGATAAATTAAATGGAAAGAACCTCCCCATACCTATCAATGGGAGGTATCTCAAGTTTTTCTACTAGTCCCATATCTCACTTCTTATACATAAGTAGATAGGTTTGTTCTTTTCATCCAAGTGCTTTTACATATTATTGTTATTAGTCATTATGTTCATAGTTTAGTTTGTTGCCTTATATTTTGTTGATTCCTTGTTATGTACCCTCCCCATTACTCCAAGAAATGTTTCTAGAAGTTAAGTAGAGTCTATTTATAAGTAATTTTCATTTGATCATGCTTGATCAATATCTAGGTTCCATGACCAATAGGTTGGTCAAGCCAGCTAAGTTATCAAAATTATTGGCCATTTTGGCCCACATACCAAGATCCTATTTAATTTGAATAGATGAACATGATCGAGCAATAGGAGCAAAAAAATTTAGGAAGAGAGGTATCCATTTAAGTTTTCAAATAGTCTAGATTATCATGGAGCACTTTACTTAGCTTATTTTATGAGTTGAAAGCATTCACAACTCCAGGTTCTTTCAGTAGTGTATCAGGTTTTGCTAGGCTTAAAACTTTGGGTTTATTAGAATAGTTTGATTAAATTGGTCTACCAACTAAAGCATCTTTGAAACTTTAGGTTCTTTTTGGATAGTAATCTATGGTTTTATAGAGTTGCTTTACCTAACTTGAAGAATAAGTAATGAGAAGTCACATCTCTGGACTCCAAGTAGGTAGTTTATCGGGTTTATTTGAGTGAGTTACTTGAGTTGGAGAAATTGATGAAGCAAAATTAATGAGTGTTTACGACTCCAAATTCCTTGGGTAGAGTAAATTGAGTTTATTAAGACAAATTTATTCAAAGAGGATAAGCAAAAGTAAGAAGGGTTGGTAAACCCAGTTCAAGTAGAAGTAATTGGAGTTGGAGAGCCCAATGATGTAGAAGTGGTAAGTGGTTAGAAATATAGGTTTAAATAGATGAGTAAGGTCCCATTTGATGAATGGATCAGGTGGTTTTGAATTAAGCCCAATGTTGTAAGTGAAGGGATCCTAAAATATTTTTCATGATACCAACAAGTTATAGAAACAGATCCATAAAAGGCCTAGGTTTGCATTTTTCCAACCTTTAGCTAAGTATGGCACTCAATTTTCCTTTGGATAAAGTTTTTTACATAAATCCTGTAACAAATGTACAAGGATTTTTTCTTTCAGGAGTTTTATCCAACTTTATTTGGCTTAGTGTTGGAATTTTTTTTGGAGTTGTGTTTTAGACTTTTTGTTCAAGTGTCAGGAATTGTTTTAGACATTTTGTCCAAAACAATTTCCTTGAAGGGTCTTTTCTTGGGAAAATGGTCCACTTCAAAATTATGAAGGATATCTTCTTTGAGAAAGTGGATCTTTGCAAAACTCTTGAAGGATATATTCTTTAAGCAAAGTGTCCAAAGTAATTTCTTGAAAGGGTATTTTCTCAAGAAAAGTCCATTTCAATTTTTTTTAAGGGTACTTTTCTTTTGGAAAAGGTCCAATGTAGAAGTCCCAAAGGGAAATTCTAAAGGTAAAATTCCTTCAAGAAAATTGTTTGGGACAATTTTCATGAAGGTAAATTCTTTTGGACATTTTATCTGAGACAGAGATCCTGAAGACATGAATTCTTTCGAACATTTTATCTAAAATAATTGATCAAAGGTAACAACAAATCAAGAAATTTGCTTCGTAAAAAGTGCTCCACAAAAATCCAGAGGGATATTATTATAGGGAAGTATCCCAAAATAGAATATACGAAGGGCACTTTTCAAAAGTTCCAAAGGATATTTATCAAAGCTAAGTGTCATATTTCCTTTGGGAAATTTTTCCACATAATATTCTCAAAGGGAACTTTTGAGGCAAAGTACCTTATGCAATTTTCCTAAAAGGTCCTTTTATCAAGGAAGTGTCCCAAAAAAAAAATCTAAAGGCACTTTTCAAAAGTCTAAATGGTCATTTTCTCAACAAAGTGTCCTACACATTTTATTTGAAGGATCTTTCCAGTGAGGTGGAACTAGTCAAAAAATTGACAAAGGACCCTTGACTAAACATGAGCTTGATAGGTGTCAAGATCTTGAGAGCCAAGATAAACATTCAATGGAACATGTTAAATCATTTATATTAGATCAATAGAGTGAGACGAGTCAATGAGTCAAGGATCTGGATCTAACATCAACAACCAATGAAAATAAATGTTGAGAGCAAGGGAGAGCCCAAATGACATAGATAGAGGTTGAAAGGTCAATTTTAAACCAAGACAAGCAAGTATGATGGATTCAATCTCAAGTAAATTTTATCTAGATCCAAGAACATATATTTTGGGATCATATGGCACCATTAAAGACCTACAGGATAGACACATAGGCTTTGATGGTCATTACCAAAGCTAGCTACCTAAAAGTGACCTTTCTCCCCACTTGGGCATGCATCAATAAACTAGTCAAGAGTAGCTTCATGTCAGGACAAGGAGAAAGTGACTTGATCCCACCATTGTAACCACCATGGAACATCATATAGAATATATTGTAATGATGCAATAGACTGGGGTGACCTAAATCAATCAAATGGTCTAAGTAAACTTGATTCATGGAGGTAATTATAACAAATTTTCAAATTAATTTGAATTCATTAGATCCCTTTTTTGATTGCCAAAAATCCCCTCTTTCTTCCCTTCAACTATAAATATTGAATTTGAGCTATTATTTTGGATCCCTTAGGTTGGTATGACTAGACTCTACCAGAATTATGTTCAACACCTCTTAGAGTAGTGGATAGAGTATTTTGCAGATATTTTACTAACATATATTTAGTGTTATATATTTGGTTAAATATGCAATTGTGAATTATTTTTTTTCCTTTTATATGTCCAAACTCAATCTAGATGCTACAAACCTTGTTTTCAGGTTGTATAGTGTGTCTTAGTATTGATCTCTTAAATATATAGTGGACAACTAAACTTAAGTGTCTTTAACCAGACCTTATTTTTATTGCTCCCTATTTTTAGTGCATCAAATCAACCTCTATATGAAATAATATTTCATAGAATAATACTGACAGTTGCATTATTTTCTTTCATATTTCATTAGTGTGTTAAAGAGTCTAAGTTCAAGACTAGATTTGATAAATTCTTGGTGTATCACTACAGTTTAGAATAGTTTTCATTTTAGTAAATCTCTTAACTCTTTTCAACCCAACCAATTTTAGGTTTGAGATGTAAATATCTAAAATGATGCATCAGAGGAGTTAGCCTCATTGAGAAATTCTAGAGGTCTAGTCTAGACATAGGCAACCCGCAGCCTTAGATCATTCCCATGTTAATCTAGGTTTGAAAATAGGACTTAAACTTTCTTCCTTTCAGATAGGGTGCAATCTAGATAGCTAACAAACCATAATTTTTATCCATACTCTCCTCATCCTTATTTTTCCTTCCCTAGTCAATGACCCTAAATGATAGTTGATTCAAAAGCCATCCAAGCAAAAAACCTAAATCAAATATTTTTGTCTCACTAAATTCCAATGCCATAATAAGTTAATGACCCCATTGTCGTCAAAACCTTTTTACCTCAAAGAGTCCACAATCTTGACATTAATCCTTTATTAACATGAATGCACAAGACCTAAAATAATTCAAAAGTCTTTTAATTACATATGTTAATTCATTAAGACTTCAAATAAACCATATTTTCCTTTTTTTAATCATGCCAAGGCATTAATCAAAGCTTGTAAGCTTTTATAAATAACCAATGCAAGCTTAAGGTCCTTAGTGAAAAATTTAAGGTTATATTGCCTAAGCTAACTAAAGATATAGATTACAAAGATGGTTAGATCAAGCATTAGTCAAGAAAATCAAGAAAAATGCATACCGACATAAAAAACTAAGCCAACTCATTCAAATAGGGTTTTACAAATGATAATTAAGATAAAATTAAAGAAAACATATGTAATACCTTTCCAAGAGCATCCCATTATCTAAATGTTTCTCAACACATGATTTTAACCTTGATTTGGTGCTCAATTATTCAACAATGATGCAATGAAAAGATCCTCAAATATCCCTTGCCCACCAGTGAAACTAGTCTCATGATATGAAATCAATTATATGCCTATCAATGAAGCTACCCTATTCAAAATTAAGCATAATAAACTACACAAATAAATGGCTTGTGGAGAGAGTTTTTGATAATAATTTTACACAAATGAAGCTTAATCAAAGTGGTCTTGGCCAATCTATTTATATATTTTTTAATTTGATCAGGATCAATTATCATCGTCCATATTGAGATCAAGATGTGTGACCATGAATTAATCCAATATTGCATAATTTATCCATAAATTCCATCATAAATATTTGGAATGAAGGGGCATTAAAGATCTATGGGAGTCTTTAATCTTGATATTTGATGCATTTAAGGCTTATGGATGCCACCCCATTGATGATGTCATTTGATGATGCAAATAATAGGAATCAATTTCCAATAAAGAATTATTTAATAATTTCCATGGAATTCTTTCTTAAGCTCATAATTATGTTTAATTTTCCCAACTAAGATTAATAAAAATTTAATTGAAAATTTAGAAATTGGTTGCACTTAATTAATCAAACTAGTTAGAATGTCATATTACTTGGTCGCAATTTGACTAAAGAGGAATTAAATGGTTATGTTAGTCACCTATGGGCCATTATCCCATTTATGATGTTGTCAACCTAAAATAACACATGCACATGTTGTGTGCCTTTGAATTTGGAGAAAATGAGCAATACAGAGTACCAAAATGCTTTATCATCATTTTAACTCAAAATGATTTGAGAAAAGTTAATAATCACATAAAATGATTTGACCCATTTAAGGATACATTAGACTAAATCAGCACTTGTATATGACAAGCTCAAACCATGTAGCTTATTTTAATGATTTTGGTCTAAATTGTGCATTTTCACAAATTTTTAGTAATATTGATAATTCCAACACAATGATGTTAGGAATTTGATGTCTACATTTTTCCACTATTTGAGAAGGTATAATGAAACATTAAATACAACATCTTTTCAAATAAAAGAATTGTCAATAATAATTTGGAAATGAAATGACCCATAATTCCCCTTTGAGAGGTCATTCAAGGATGAAAGAGAAGGATGGATTCTTGAAAAGAGAGATAAAGTGAGATTAACCCATGGGACAAATTAAATACATAAGAGCTAACACTTTCATGTGTTAATTTCATCAATTATCAAAATATAATTAGAACATAATGGGCCCCATGGATGGGGGCAAGGGGGAGTATACAATCCAAAAACATAAGTGACACACTTTAAACACACCCAAAGCTAGGGTGCAAACTGTGCTCTTACAGAATGATCAATATCAAGACAAGTTACAAACTAAAATATTGAAAAAATGAGGAGAAAATTCCATAGATCATGTAATTAGAATAAATAGGATAATGTTTCTCTAGAGAAAGAAAATAATAATGTGCGCTAGTAAAATAGATTTGATCGGTTGATAAAACAATTATTCCCAAGTAGGGTTAATTTTGATCACTAATAAGTAGAATTAATTGTACCCTAGTAGGGTAGATTTGATTCAATGATAATTAATTTTGCCCTTGTAGGGCTGATTTAGATTTGTGATTGGTTAAAATTGTGTGCCCATGTAGGACAAATTGGCAAGCATAGATCAAGGATATAACCTATTACATAGATTAAAGATGAGTGGGCATAAACATAGAGGCGATGTTTAAATGACTAAGAAAGACATAAGAAACTAGGCATACAAGGATGCACAAAGTGATGAAAGAGATGAATAGAATAATAAAGGTGGTTGAGCTAACTTGAGACATGTCATGTATCCAAGTGCTACCTACATAGTCTGAACGAACCACAAGCTAATGTAGTTCACCCAAAAGTGGGAGAAAATAGAATGAGAAATGAATAAAATAGAAAAAAACTGGCCACTATGCAATTAGACTCATAATGTATGACAAGAGATTCACATCTTGCATATATTTAGGTGCGAGATAAGGCATTAGTATCTAGTTTCATTGGTACACTTGAGAGATAATCATTGGAGCTCCATTAATCTTGAGACTTGGATCCAAAGCACATAGTGCTTACTATAACCAAATGAAATTATGCATCATAAGTATGAGCAACCTAAAATGACATTGTATTTCAATTGTGCTAAGCCAGTTTAAATTTGAATATTTATAACTAAGGATAATGATAAGAACTACCAATACCAAAGTTAAAACTATTTATATTTAAATACAAACAAAACATAAATGAACCTAACTCAAAATTAAGATATAAATAATCAAAACTTAATTAGGAAAAAGAATGTATAAAATCAAATCAAGAAAAACTTAATAACCAACATGAAAGCAAGATATGAATAATCACACTCCATGTGTAATATCAATAAGTACTTGAAAAACAAAGCAAGGGAACAAGAAGAAATAGAGGAAGAAAAAGGAATAAAAGAAGAGACAAGAAAGCACAACAAAACACCAATAAAAATAAAATAAACACACACAAATAATGATAGTGTGGTTTAAAAAAATTATTCAGGTACGTGTAGCAAAGGTGTCTTTTTACAATAGCATAAAAATAACAAGGACACAACATTATCCCTAAGTGATAGGGAAACAACACAAAATAAAAAAATGGGGGAAGAAGAAGAAAAGGAAAGGGGTGGCTGAGTTGACACTAGATGTACAAGACATGTGGATGTTGTTTATATAGTTCTATTGACATAATGTGCAACATGAATGTTAGACCAAATGTAGTTCTCTTAAGAAATGAGATAGAATAAAAGTGATGATCATAAAACATGATTTATGTTGTAGAAGAAAATTAAAAATGGGAATGGTCTTGCAAAATGTCAAGTTAATGGGACTCTTACTTACAAAATGATAAGAATGTGGGAGGATTACTTGTAAAATGGTAAGAGTGTGGAGATCAAAATGTAAAAAAATGTAAGACAATGTTTTTGTTATTTTTATCAATTAGTTTTTACTATTTTTGGGTTTTTTAGGAATAAGAAAAAAAGTTAAAAATGTAAAAAATGTCCATAGATCTACCTAGTTGAGGAGATGATCATCCATATGAAAGAGTTTAAATAATAGTTAAAACTGGTTACAATGACCCATCATGGATATAAATAATGAAACATGGAAATAACTAATCAAGGAGATTCATCTCCAAGATTAGAATCTCTAATGAAATTTAACTCTAACTGCAACAATCCATGCTCATAAATCAACAAAATTGAGGTCTTGCCAAGGAAACAATGCCTACTAAATAGCAACAAAATAAATAGAATAATATACAACATGATATAACTCTGAAGAACCATCCAGTAGGCAAAGATCTTGAGTTGAAGATGAATTCACATTCACTCATTTGTAAAAGAAGATGCAAACTACTATTCTAGCTAAATTTCTCTATATAACTGGCATTGAAGTTGTTCATAATGCTTATGAGTCATAATCAGGATCATAATTGGTTAAGGGATAAAAGATGTGCAGGTTAAAATGACATCAGATATGAAAATAATGTGGTTCTCAAAAGGGTCCAAAATAGGATGGTGTAGGGTGTGATAAAATGCGTTTAGAGTGACAACAGTCCAAATATTTCACTATCCAGAGTCATGAAAAGAATGTGGTTATTATAAGAATAGTCTAGGATAGGTCAAAGTACAATGAATATGATCCAACATGGGATAGTCCAAGATACAAATGGTAGGATAGAACAACTTTAGCATAATTTGACCCTAAGTAATGGATCTTGTAGATAATGGTTCAAATAGATGTCAAACATAAAACCTAGTAAGATGAAAAATGTTCATGAGATCTAGAAGTTATTCACCATTGGAGTAGCTAGTCGATATGCCCCTTATCCATAATTCATTGTGATAACATAGGGTCCAAGCCAATTGGGTTGGAACTTGCCATTTTTATTACATTCAACATTTGTATTCTTTTGGTTCTCTTTTAAGACAAAATCACCAATCTCAAACTCCAAAGGGAGAATGCACTTTTTATAGCTTCTCTATAATCTATTCTGATATACTTGAAATTTTTCTAGGGCATCCAAATTCTTGCCATCAATAAGTTCTAGTTATTATAACCTTGAGACTCTATATTCTTTGTCATCTTCAATATTCTCCAAAGATACTCACATTGAAGGAAACTCAACTCAATAAGTATAATAGCTTCTTTGCCATAAAAAAATGAGTATAGAGTGGCTCCTGTAGGAGTTCAATGACTAGTTTGATAAGCCCAAAGGCTAGAAAATTTTTACAATTGCCAATTACAGCCAGCATCATTGACATTCTTCTTTAATATGACTAAAATGGTTTTATTCGATGCCTCAACTTGTCTATTTCTTTGTAGTTTATATGGTGTGTATTTATTATGGTTGAGTTTGAATTTTGAACAAAGGTATTTTACATCTCTATTCACAAAGGATATACCTTTACCAAATATAATGCATGTTGGGATGCCATATCGATAGATGATATGGTAATGAATAACTTATCTATCTATTTCTCGGTGATGTAAGTGAGAGGAATGGCCTCAATACACTTAGTAAAATACTCGTAACAACTAAAATATGTTTATGGCCTTATAAATATATTGGGTTTATTTTTGTGATGAGGTCGAGGACCCAAGTATAAAATAGCCATGGTGTAGTGATCAGCTATAGTAATAAGGAAGGTGCATGTATCAAATTTCCATGTTGTTGACAAGGAACACACCTCATTACATAATTATGAGCATCTATCTCCATTTTTGGGGAATAATAACCTATTTTAAAGAGCTTTTTAGCTAAGACTACAATGTTATTGTGGGTCTCACACATTCCTTCATGAACCTCCTTAAGCGTTAACTTGGATTCTCGTGAAGATAAACAATGAAGTGGCATTCCACCATAGACTTTTTAATAAATCATGTTTCCAAAGAGGGTATAATGATCTATATGGTGAAGGAATTTTTTTTAATCTATTATTGGATAAGTCGAGTGGAAAAACATGATCATGGAAATAATTATTAAAATATGAGAATCAAGGTAGTTCAAGTGATTAATTGGGACTAGCAATGGCACATACCCTTTATGAATATGGAAAAACATGTACAGGCTGAAGAATATTTTTAATGAGAAACTAATACTCTTTATCACTACTATCAATCTATATCATAGACCCAATTATTGACATGGCATCAACATATTCATTTTTGGCCATTGATATTTTTTCAAACTACAAATATTTAAAATGATCTTGATATTGTCCATAATTTTATTGTAAGGAACAAGCTTGTCATTTTAAGTGTGATATTGATTTGTGGTTTGATTGATAATCAATTGGAAATCACTATAGACCATTAAATGTTGGATATCCCACTTTATAGCAAGGCAAAGTCCTGTGATAATCGCCTCATACTCAGACATATTATTAGTACAATTAAAATTGATATGAAATGCCTTGGGAATCAAATCCCTGTGTAGTTTAATCAACAATATGTAGGCTCTAGATCCATAAGATGTAAAGAAGCCATCAAAAAATAGCTTCTATCATTCAAGTTCATTTTACACTTCTTCCACTATCATGATAGAATCATCTGGAAAGTTGAATCTAAGTGGTTGAGTGTCCATAATAGGGACCTCTATAAGTTGATCAAAAATAACCTACCCTTTGATAGATTTATGATTTTGATACTTAACATCAAATTCATTTAAGAGCATGACCCACTTAGGCATGCATCCTGTGATAGCTACTTCAGATAATAAAAATTTGAGAGGATCCACCTTAGTGATAATAATTATTTTATTGTTTAATATATAATGTCATACCTTTTGGGAAGCAAACACCATATCTAAACACACCTTATCAATAGGTGCATAATTGTGTTCATAAGCCATTAATGTGTGGCTCAAAAAATAAATTGCATGTTTTTTACCCTAATCATGATGTTGGGCAAAAATTTCCCCTATTGCATGCTTGGCCACTAAAATGTAAAGAATCAGTGGTTATCTAGGTGTTGGTAGTCTCAAAATTGGTAGGTTGGACAAATGTGTCTCCAACTTCACTGCTAATTCAAAATCTTCATCCCATTGAAACATGGCCCCTTTCTTCAAGATATGAGTAAATTAGTGGCACTTATTTGCTAGTTGAGAAATTAACCTATAAATATATTAGATATTTCACTAGAGGATTTGAAGCTATTTAATATTTGAAGGTGGATGCATTTAAATAATGGCCTTGACCTTAGTAGGGTCGAATTCAGTCCCTCTTTGTGATATAATAAACCCTAGCAATTTTCTTGAAGTTTTACCAAAAACACATTTCGTAGGATTTAGACATAATTTATATTCATGAAGCCTCTCAAAGATTTTTCATATAACATCAGGATGTCCTATACATGTTATTGATTTAGTTAAGATTTCATCAACATAGTCCTCAACAATATCATTTATCATGTCATGGAAGATGACAATCATAACACATTGATAAGTGGCTCTAACATTCATCAAGCTAAATGGCATTACTTAATAATAGAATGTTCCCCATGGAGTGGTGAACACAATTTTGTGTTGATCTTTTTTTGGCTATTTTGATCTGATTATATCCAAAAAAATCCATCCATAAATAACATCTCATACCTAGTAGTAGAATTGATGATCATGTCGATGTTGGGCAAAGGAAAATCATCTTTAGGTCATGCTTTGCTGATATCTCTAAAATTAGTATAAAGGCATATACCCTATGATTTTTGCTGACGAGAACTATGTATGATATCCACTCAAGAAATTCTAGTGGTTTGATGAAGCCTACTCCTAATAACTTCTCCAATTCAAATTTTACCAAAAGAGTGATGCGTGGATGCATCTTCCTAAATTTTTGTTTAACTAGCTTGGCATCTAGGTGGAAAACAAGTTGATACACAACCAAGTGAGGGTCTAATCCTGGGATGTATAAATATGCCCATGCAAAAATGTCAATAAAATCCATTAGAATGGATATAATCTATTCACATTCTACTTTAGTAAGGGAAGCTCCAAGATAAAAAAAATTGGGATCATCATATGCTCCCAAGTTTACTTCAAAAATGTTTCCTACAAGAAGTGTAGAATCATATTTAAGAATAGTAGGCAATGTGTGATTAGGATCATCTTCTTTTGCTACAGTTTCTTGTTGTTCCTTCCAAAGCTTTGGATTGTGACAAATCTGAATCCACCATCTCAGGTACTGACCAAGTAGTAAAAATCTCTAGAAACTCAAGAGCAATATGTTAAAAGATTTGTTATTATTATGAAGAGATGCTTGCATAAAGCTAGGACTCAATAGACCTTGAGCTTCCTTTAGGGATGAGAAAACTTTCCCATCCAAGAACACTTTAAATAGGTTTTCACTCAAGTTCTTATCCTTTTATTTACTTTTCCTTTTATCAATGAGCACCTCAAAGAGGTTTTCACACAAAGATATGAATGTTTTATCTTTTTCATGACCAATAAAGTTTGAATGATATCAAAACTAAGTAGAAGGATATAATGAAAAATCAAAGCCTTGCTTATTATTTCCAATAGGAAATCCATATCTAAGGGCCATATAGTATGCAATTGATTCTTCATTCTAGAATTCATCAAGGCATATGATCAAAAAAATTTGGTCCCACTTAATGAGTTTAGGATGATAAAGGCATAGGGAACAATAAGGTTTTATGGTCATAATGGTGTTTGAATCAAATAAATCTATGTTAGAAAGCTCATCAAAAATGATATAATGGGATGGTACATCATTGCCAGGAGTCTCGTCACTAGTCGATTTAGAAGAATCACTATCACAAGTCATGAGGTCACCACTAGGTAGTATAAATCTGAGGCCATGATTTAAATTAGGTACTTTATCTGATAAAGTTTTTAGGATTCCTTATGCTCATGTTCTATGGCCTCTTCCTATATAATCAAAATTATCCTTAATCTAATTAGGGATAGGATATTTTGGATTTTTAAAATAGTCAACAATTCTTATAAAATATAATTAGTCTCCTTTAGTGAAAGCCTCTTGATCTTATTCTGGCAAAGTATTAGGTATAAATATCATAAGTGGTTTTCATTGTTCTTTCTTATATTTCGAAATCAAGTTGGGTTTATTAAGGATTTTGGAAGGTTTGGTTTTATCAAATGTTTTAGAAGACTTTGGCAACTTAGCAACATGGAAGACATCCTTAGGATAGTATATGGAAATGCCCATGTCTTATTTAATGAAATTTTTTAAAAGGGTTGTAGGAAATAGATTAGTTGAAGTGTATGTAAGGTCAGTAGGGTTGATATAATTGGATTTTGGTGGATGTGAAATTATCTCCTTGTGCTTCTTTGCAATAAATTCAAAACCTGGCTAATAGTTATAATTACGATACTTAGACTCTAGATGTTTGTAATACTAATAAGGATGTAGATCAGTATGGATAGTAACCTTGATCCCATCATGGGGAAACTTAAGGAACTGATGCAAGGTGGATGGAATGACTTGTACTTAATCTATCTAAGAATGATAAAGAAGTATGTTATAAGGCAATACAATATCCATAATATGTAACAAAGTGTGATGGGAAATATACCCAACAATGATCAACAAATAAATAGTGACATAAAAATCCCTCTTGGTATTATCATAAGACTTTATGGTGATCAGCTCTGGTTTAATATCCTTCATAGTGTAGCCCAATCTCTATACTAGTTTGAGGGACACTATGTTTAGCCCCAAACAATCATATATAAGAACCTGCCTGATCATATGGTTATCAATTACTACCCCAATATACAATGGATTATTATGGTTGGGACTAAGAGTGGACATGTCTTTTTGATCAAAATTTACTTGATTAAATGAAGACAAATGTCCCACAAGGGTTTAGAACTGTTCAAGATTAATATCACTAGGAATAGTGGATTGTTGTAAAAGGTTGTTCAAAATAGTTTTATGTACTTTAGATGTACATAAGAGATCCAAAATAGAAATATATGTAATGGTTTTAATCAATTGGTTTGATAGAATATAAGGCTTTTCAATAGTGGGTTGATATGCTTTGGTCTTGGCTAGCACAATGTTTAGTTTTGGATTTGAAGGCAAAATGTTCATGTTCAGTTAAACATTATAATAAGAGGTAAAAGGGTCCTAAAGAGTAACTTTCAGGCATCTATTTACAATTACACAATCTAGAGGTGGTAAGGATTCATTATAATTAGAAGATGGAGGCAAGGGGCCTTAAAGGGTGACTCACAGATGTTCAGTTACATTTGAGTAGTTTTGAGTTGATGAGGAGCCATTATAATTAGAGGAAGGATGGGGTTTAAAATTAGTAACCCATACAAATAGATAAATAACTGAATTGCATGTAATAAACATGGAAATAATAGAGGGAGAAGGTGTTGACCTTATAATAATGGGTCCCATACTACAAGGAACATGAGATGATTCATGGGATTTAATAGTAATAGAGGAAATATGGGTTGTAGAAATGCATACCATGATGTTTTTATATTCATAAGACATGTTTTTATAAACCATGTCAGTAACATGTATATTATGATCCTGATTATAATCATGCTAATTATGATTTTGATCTTGAGTTTGATTATACCTTTGATTCTATCCTTAGTTCTAATTGTTCCTTGGCTATTGTGTATTATGTTGAAGAAATGGATTTTTGTATATTCCCATATCTTGATTAGTGTCTTATGGAGCAAGTTTGATCTCAACTTCACCATTCTCTATCAAATATTAAATAAGGTGTTGCAATTGGATGCAATGATAGGCATTATGACCAAAATCACAATGGAAGTGACAAAATTAATTTTCCTAATACTAATCTAGCTTGGGTTGATATGTAGGAAATGGCTTCAGGATAGGCCATACAATCAGTTTAGCTACTATGATCTTTTGCAAAAATGCCTCAACATGCTCTCCCAATTTTATAAAAATAGTAAGTTGATTGTGGTATGTCCTCCATGGAGGGATTATTTACAAATTATTTGGTGGATTAGGTGGATCTAATTTTACATTTGGGGTTGTTGGAACATGCACCATTTGTATGTGTCTTGATTCATTTAAACCATTCCCTACCATGTTTTTATTCTTATTGAAACCCTTAGGTTTCTCTATTGCAACTACTTGAATAGGATATTGGGTTTGATTTATGTTTAACCTTGCATGTAAATCTTGACAAGGCCTTTGGTAATAAGTGCCTTTTCAATTTGGACACCTTTATCTATGATTTATTCAAATGTGTTCACACAAGCAATTTGTATATTATGTGCCACCTTATGGTGTAATTTATGTGAAAATATGTTTAATAACTATTTGTTTGAAAAATTATGTTGAAAGCAACCAACTAATGCTCTCCACTACTATAAATATGTTGTGAAGCTTTCTCCATTTCGTTGTTTGGCTTTGCACAAGTCAACAATGGTCAATTCATGTTCAATGTTATATGAGAAGTGCCTGATTAATTTTCAAATAGGTCATTCCAATATGAAATGATCCCTTGGGTAACTTATGAAGCCAGTCTAAAGCTTGTCCTGCTTAAATTCATAGGAATAAATGAAGCAAATAAATGTTTCTATAAGCCACCTCTTGGCATAAGACAAAGAATGATTGAATGTGTCCACAAGGGTCACTATTTTATTTGTACTTATAAAATTTGGGTTCCTCAAAATGAGGTAGAAAATGGACTTGGAGAATGCTTAAGTCAAACAGAGATGGACATATCTCATCAAATTTGTATTTCTCAATTTTGTTGCCTATCTCCAATCATAACACAATCTCTTTCATGAAATTGCACTCTTGCATGTTTGATGAATTCATGGGTGGAGCATAATTATGTTTGGGTGGTATGTACCCTTGTAACATGGATTTTTTAGGTACATACACCCTACAATACATGAATTTGTTTTGGTTCACTCTTTGAGTTGAGTAAGTGAGTTATTGATTCCTAAGAATCTATTGCCTTGAATTATATGTGTTCTATTGATTTTAGGGAGTCCATGGTCTATTAACCAAAGCATGTGATGCTTGGATTGGAATAGATAAATGTTTTTGGATAATTTATTTAATATTAATTGAATGTTTTGGTCCTTATTTCTGTAAAGGAACAAGAGGTTCTTGATGACTGAAAAATGTATGTTCCGTGTCTAGAGAAACATGTTACAGAACCTCTTAGGACTTAGATTATTTAATTAACACATGTTGATAAATCATATTTGTGTAATAAATTAAGGTATTTTGCATTGGTTCAACCAAATTACCTTGTTCTTTGGAATCATTATTGTGTATTGACATGGAAACTAAAGATTCTATCAAGTCCATGATAAGTTGGCCTACATATCATTGACTTATATTTTTGATATTTATGGAAATATTTTTATCATTTTTTGACTCTATAAGGATTTAATTTCCTTTTATATAAGAGGAAAAATTTGATTTTTTAGTGTCTGAGAGGAATATTCTCATTGTTTCTCTCCTCCCCTAACCAAAGTATGCAATTGTTTCATAGGAAAGTCTAAGGGTAATCTAACCCCAGATTCAATCAAACTTAGGAGTGTTTCATCTTTGTCCTCTTCAGGTTGATATTACAAATAATTTTATTATGATTCTATAGTTGTATGAATGTATTTGAAGACCAAAAAATTGTTCTATCTATCATAAAAGTGTTCCTCATCATAGCTAGGGCCATAAGAGACCCACTATGAGCGTAGCTTTATGTTGTCTAGAAGGTTTGTTATCTATATTTGGAAAGATATGGAAATTTTTTTTCAAACATTAACAAAGTATGTTTTGATTTTATCTAAATAAGTGACAAGGTAACAAAGATATGATAATAGAGAAGGTGGCGTATTACCACATAATTAGAAGAAATGGTTCATGAATTTACTCAACCTTGGGTAGAGTTGAAATGGTATAAATTATAAGAGGGTCTGATAAGTCAAAAGCCTAAGTGTAAACTAGTACACAAAATGTAGGTTGAGAGATACGTCAATACTATAAAATCTAGTTAAATTTTGATGAGTTGCTACTAGAAAATTAAAAAAATCCCTTCGGATTAGAAAGGTGACAATGTGAAATGAGAAACTCAAGATGTGAAAACATGCAATAATTCCTAAGCATAAAACTAAAACCAAAAGGGTAGTATAACATCACCACATGGTAATAGAAGGTAGAATAAAATGTGTTCTAGAGCTTAGAGTGTGTGAGATATATTAGATGACCTAAGTTCACAATGATTAGATGATTAGAATGAGTCTATAAACATCCTTCAACCCAAATAGGAAATCATAACCATGTTAACTCAAACTAAGTGCAAATAAAAAACAAATTAACACATTGGTCTAGAACTTAGAAAGGTGAGATTCAAAATTTGAATTAAAAACAGAAGGACTTAAAGATTTTTGGAAAATGGTCTAGACTCAAATGGGTAGCATAACAATGTTGTTTGAAATAATGCATACACAATGTTTAAGATGAGGATTTGAACAAGGCAAAATATGATTTGGATTTAACTAGTGTAACACCTCCATGTTCAAGAAATGGTGGATAAAAAATGTGTTTTCTTATGATGTGTTATTTAAAAATAAGTTTTAGACTTAAATCAATACCAATAAAGTAAAGGAAAAGACAAATACAACTAAGTAAATCATTGTAAGCCCTAAATTGACAAGGTTGCTTCCTATTGTTCAAATCCATATATATATACATGCTCTTGGGAAGATTTTAATTGTTACTCAAAAAATAAAAGCACATGAATTATTAGGGTTTTTATCCCCCTTCTCTCAATAGATTTTAAAATGACATAGAACTTAAAGCTACTCACCTTGCGTCAATAATATGTTTGCAACAAGTGGGGTTGTTCTAAAACTTAATTGTTGACCATCTAGATGGTCCTAAATTTGGTTGACATAAGAGGTGCCTCACTTAAATTGAGATCATACTGATTAACTTACTATGTAAGGTTATATTCCTTTACATATTGATTTCATCCATGTACTGATTTGTGGAATCCTCTAGTTAATTAGACCTAAATCAGGTTTTCATTATGAAAGGAGAGGTTAGCCATTCAACCTCTTGGATCTTGTAATTTGTGTACCTTGTTTTATATACCCTATTGTGGAGCAGGGTTGAAATAATGTAAGGAGATGAAACTCTGGGTCAAAGCTTCCCTAAATAATTAGTGAAGAGGCAATGAACTCCCCTACATAAGACAAGTTGTGTAAAATAAAACTAATTAAAAAGACTTTAGAGGTTAATTTTATATCACCCAAACTATATAATTTTTGGAGAGAGACTGGACAAATTTTTTTCACGCCTTGGACAAAGGCAAAATTACAAATAAAAAGACATTTTTGGTCACCCAAGTTCCCTAAAGGGGATGGGGAGAGAGCATAAATACACTATTAGTTTTTCTCAAAGAAAAAACAAGTAATAATTGATCTAGCATAAAACAACACATTTTTGAAAACATGAAATTTAAGTGAGTGTTAGTTTTAATCACCAAATTGAAATGTTTAGCTAAGTTCTTGTCCCTTTGGTCTTAATTTTCAAAAACGTTAAAAAGACTTAACAAAATAATTAAACAAACATATATGTTCCTTATAAAGATCAAAGGGAAGGTTCAAGACTTAAATCATGTTCAAATTTTGTTTCTTTTACATGTGGGTCTTGCAAAGGTTAGAGAGTTCCCCTTGCTTAGAAGCATATTTTTCATTCAAACAAGTAAGTTTTGAAATCTTACTCTTGGGTTATTTATCTTTTTACACACAAAGACCGATGTCGATCAATAGTGACTAATAACGATCATAAAAAAAATTATGCTTGTTGAAAAATAATGATAATGGTCACCTATGAACCCTTAGAAAAAAAATATTTTGACAAAACCTTTTGTTAACCCAAGGTTATTATAGAATCTCCAAAATAAACTTCTAAATCATGCAAATATTGATCAGAAAGGGACTTAAAAACTCAAAATGACACCCTAAAATTTTGAATAAAGATCTAAAATGTGATTTTAACCATGCTTTTCCCTGTAACTTAACCGATGAGAGCTAGCCAAGACCAATGCCAATTAAACAGAACCAACATTGGTCACTGTCTGACCTGTATCAATAAAAAAGGTCAAAAACATGGGAAAATGATGGTAAAAATTGATTTTAACGATTTTTAATGAATTTTAAAGAAATCCAACTTTGCCAAAGTGTCTTCCTTATTTAAATGGGATACATAATCTATCTCGTTAGATGTGCCAAGATGTAGAGATCTATTACAAAGATGGTTAGATCAAGCATTAGTCAAGAAAATCAAGAAAACTGTAGAAAGATATAACAAACTAATCCAACTCAATCAAATGGGGTTTTGAAAATGAAAATTAAGAGAAAATGAAAGAAATCATATGTAATACCTTCCCAAAAGCATGTCATCATCCAAATGCAACTCAAAACATGATTTTCTTCTTGATTTAGTGCTTAAGTCTTCAACAATGATGCAAAATAAAGATCCTCCATCATCTCTTGCTCACCAATGAAACTAGGCTCATGATATGAAATCAATGTTATGCCTATGAATGAAGCAACCCTATTTCAAATTAAGAATAATAAACTACAAAAATAAATGGCTTGTGGAGAGAATTCTTCATAATAAATTTACACAAATGAAGCTTAATCAAAGTGGTCTTGGCCCTCCTATTTATAGGTTTTTGAATTTGATCAAGATCAATCATGATTGTCCATCTTGAGTTCAAGATGTGATAACCTCATAAATATTTGGAATGAAGGGGCATTAAAGAGGCATAGAAGGCCTTAAGCTTGATATTTGTTGCATTTAAGGCTTGTGGATGCCACCTTATTGATGATGTCATTTGATGATGCAAATAATAGGAATCAATTTTCATTAAATAAATATTTAATTTTTCATGGAATTCTTACTTAAGCTCATAATTTGGTTTAATTTGTTTAAGTAAGATTAATCAAAATTTAAGCAATTCTTTGGAAATTGATTACACTCAATTAATCAAATTAGTCATAGTGTCATATTACTAGGTTGTAATTTGATTGAAGAGGAATTAAAAGGTGATATTGGTTGCGTACATACCATTATCCCATTTAGGATGTTATTGACATAAAATAACACATGTGCATGTCATGTGCCTCTAAATTTATAGAAAAGAATAATCCAAATCACCAAAATATGTTTTCATCATTTTGACTCAATGATTTGAGAAAAGTTAATAATCACATAAAATGCATTGCCCCATTTAGTGATACATTAGATTAAATCAGCACTTGTATAAAACAAGATCAAACCATTTATTATATTTTAGTGATTTTGGACTAAATTGTGCATTTTCAAAAATTTTGATTTCAACACAATGGTGTTAGGAATTAGATGTCTACACTAACCACTCAACTACTCACCTTTGAAATATATACATATGTATATATGTAAAAACATATATAAACCACCTTAACCCCCCACACACACACACACACACACAGAGAGAGAGAGAGAGAGAGAGAGAGAGAGAGAGAGAGAGAGAGAGAGAGAGAGAGAGAGAGAGAGAGAGAGAGAGAGAGAGAGAGAGAGAGAGAGAGAGAGAGAGAGAGAGAGAGAGAGAGAGAGATTCATATTTGAAAAGATTAGTCTAATTTAGATTGTAATTCAATATGACATGTAACTAAACCTTATCCAATAGTGATATACTAGTGTCAATTGGTGGGGTTATGACATCCTCCCATCCTTAAAGAGGATTCATCCTAACTAATAAATAATAATCATGAGTCAAGATACATTGAAAGAGTCTTTATCATTCTTTTCACAAAATGTTTACACATTACAAGAAACCAATAGATAAGCTCTAAAATTGAAGTAAACAAATTGATAACTCTATAAATTATTATCAAAATAAAAGTTATGACCAGTATGTGCTTTCTTAGTTCATTATATCAATAAGGTCTATTGCCTTACACTTTACCTTTTTGGTATAATAAATATATTTATCAAACTCTTATCTCTCTCTCTCTCTCTCTCTCTCTCTCTCTCTCTCTCTCTCTCTCTCTCACACACACACACACACACACACACACACACACACACACACACACACACACACACACACACACACACACACACACACACACACACACACACACACACACACACAATTCTATATCATTTTCCACATAATGCTAAATAATACAACATTTATATAAATATGTGTTATTTTCACCACTTTTAATTATGCTTTACACATAATTTATGTCATTCATTCATAATGAAAATCAACAACCATACTACTATGGGTTCCAAAAAATGTGTTGTGTTTGCATGTCTTCTTCGTGACATTCATCACAAAATGTCAATAAAGATATAGATCCATCATTCTATGGTTACTTTTCTTTCACCATTCACCATTCATGGGTTAGTACAGTGTCCCACACCAAACTTTGGAGAAGCCATACAAAGCATTCACATGTAACCCCAATGCTTTCAACATGCTCTCCATAAATATGTGTGTTCACATAATACTTTTAGGAATTAAAATCCCACCAAATTACTACACATACTTCTTGGCAGCATTTAAAAGTACATAAAATTTAAAAATTTGACTGATCATGATTTAAATTGCTCTTTTCAAGCTTAAAATCAACGTAATTTATAGTCATGCCTTAAACAAAATAAAAATATATTCATTTCAAAATATTAATTTTAGGTATACAAAATTAATACATCATTCACAACATGGTTTCACTTACCATTCAACACATGCAATTAAATCAGAATGTTCATTCTAAAACATTCTTTACACATAATCAACCATTACCTTATTCATAGTACATTTGATTTTAAAATCTAATACAAGCCTACATTTCAACAAATTTAGTCTTGCTATTGTTACATAAAAGTATAATTTTTAGGACCATTTTAGTGCTCCACAAGGCTACATCAATGAATTTCACAAGGCTATTTTTCAAAAAAAAACTCCAAGAGGAAGTTAAAGGAACACTCAATACACAAGGTAACCATTATGCATTAATATATCATAACCAACTTGTGGCTCTCATGGTGAACATCTTGAATGAATCAGGTGACTACTTCATGTAAAAGGTATAAGTGGGTTTTCAACCTATGTGAGACTCTACTCCATAGCCCGTACCTGATCTAAACATTATCGATATAATGTTTCTTCACCTTACACCACATACTTGCATCAATTATCATTCCTAGAGTAGTGATGTGGGATCACACTACATAATACATTTACTATAACTTGGTAGATTTTAGTTAATAGAAGTTGATTCTAGAGAGCGAAAATACATCACAAAGGGGTTTATCACCATTCACCTATCCCATAGTTATATCATCAAGTATACATAACAATGTTGATATGAGCTAGAAAATGTGGGAGTTCACAAGGTAATGACATTCACATAGAATAAAGAGTCATAAGTTTACATGATTTAATATAAAACATAATGTAAAAGGTTTACACAACACCCCATGGTTTTACATGTGCTGAAGGAAACATAATACCATGACACACATGTTGATCCAAGGGTTGATAATTTATGCCAAGGTATTTTCACATCACACCAATTAAACACAGTGGTAAGTAAAGCACAAGGGTCCATGATTCTCATCAGTCTACCAATATCCCAATGCCATCTTAAAGGACACAACATCTCCACCATATAAAATCATGCTTAGTTTTAAGGATCTCAAGTTCACCAACACCTTCTTACAAGGAAAGGTGTGTTCCAATAAAGCTCATTAATCTATATCCATGAGTCTTTAGAATTTAACAACAAATTTTGTGCCTCATGGATTAGATGGATGATGATACCCATTAATAAGTAGAGATCCTAAAAAAATTCTCACTTGTCCAAGGAAGTAAGTCATATTCACCCAGTGGGCACTCCAGTATTAAGTTACATCCTTGGACTTCACAATAGTATTATACCTCATCATCATAACATGGCTCACCTATTTAAGCTATCAATTATCACCAAGCATGGTTTCTTGATTCCAGCATCAAGCTTCTATCACTATCCTTGTAATTGACTTGTTTCAACATGTCAAAGGTTGACTAGCAATGATTGCTTTAGTACAACATAATCTTGGGAAAGGATGAACTTAGACAAGGCTCTAGGTGAATATCATATTATCATTATGAGAATTAGAGTTTTCCAAAACCATTAATTTTTTCTAAAATTCACAAAAGGCATCTTCATGAATGCAAAATATATCCATGACCATCATAACATCCTCAGAGATGCTAAAACTCCACCCAAAATCAATTAAACATCCTCATGGACATAAAACATATCCAAGAACATCATAGCCTCCTTATGGGATTAAAACATACCCATTATCAAAATAAATACATCATGGAATAAAAACATATCCACACACTTAATAGCTTTTACCCTTTTAGAATGACAAAATCATAGGCTTCTTCATTCAAATTGAAGGAGGCCAATTGATTATAAAAAATCAATTCAGTTGAAATACATATATTTTCCATCACCTCAATATTATTATACATAATACTTATTCATTTTTTGTTACCTAATGGTTGCAATCAACTAACTATATTCAAGTTTCTCAACTAGTAAGATCTGCCCAGTCTTGCTTATAAGTCCACTACTCAGGACAAAATAGTATTTCCTAAGCATTAGACATATTACTCAATTTTTTTGCATTGCTACAACTAGTTATGTATAGTGACACATAAGCCAATAAAAAAATTATAATTGCTTGCTGCAATTGTCAATAATTTACAACTATATAAAATTATTAGTTTGTCCATAACAATTTTTATTAAAACTTAGCAAAAGAACTAAAGAGAAGCTCCTTGATATTCCTACCAAACTATGGAGAATCTAACAATGCCTTACTAGGATAATTATGTTTCAGATCTCCTCATGGCACAATTCAATCAATCAGACTTATATATACACAACTACAAACAAAAAATAGTTGTATACATGTGCTCAACATTACCTTCACCAAGGTTTACTATTACATCTCCAAAATGCAAAATTGCCTTGGGACAAACTTGATCAACCATGGAGAAATTAAACCCATGGAGACATTCTTACTCCACTTGCAACCATTCATCTTAAAATGTGGTATGTTATTTTTGTAATTTCAGCATTTGACCTCTTTACAATGATCTAAACTAGATATTCAATTTATAGAATAATAAATTACAATAGTCTTATCTATAAAACCAAAAATATTTATCACAATTGTTCATGCTTTATAGTTTTCAATGGGTCAAGACACTCCCTCTACAAGTGGAGAGCTCAAGCTCAATTGGTTTACCGAAGTAGATCACATCCTTGCACCCAATCTAGCTCTCCAAGTTTAAGCTAAGCCCTTGGTCTTCCCTAGGTCATAATGTTCTAAGCATATAGTGATGGTTTGCCTATACACCCCATCAATAGATAACAAACACTATTTACCTTAATTCTAAGAGTGAATCCTTTACCACCTATCTCCCATTGTCTAGCCCATATAATTTAATGGTTGATAGGTGAGACTTGCCCAAATGTAACTGAAAATGGGAAGGGTTAACCTAACTAAGTCAAATGGGGAAATGAACATCACATAAATTCAAACTTACATCAATCTAGTTTTATGTAACAATATCATCTTAATCACATTAGTTATCAAACCTTGTAGGTTGATATACTTATGTGTACCCACAATCATGCATCAATTATATCATCTATATTAGTAGGTGGTGAGAACCTTTTGAACTCCTTGACATTTGGGTCAACCAAAATCATCACCCTCTCTTGTAACCTTGGTTCATTTGCTTAACCAATTTTAGATTGAGACAAATCTTAAGGAAAATATTCTCAAGATTATTCAACATATGTTTCAATTTTTTAATCATGACTTGAATGGTTTCTCAAATTGTTAAGTCCCATTGAGGAATTATTATTTCTCATAAACCCACCCATTAACTCATATTTTGTCAATATGAGCACCACCAAGTCTACATTTATCCTTGATTTGAGAATCATAGGATAATGGTTTAGTCATATTACCCTTTTTAAACATCATTTGGAACAACTGGTAGGAATCTAATAGTATAATGAATCAATATTGATGTTAAATTCCAAGGTGTGAGTTAAATAAACATTATTCTTGATAATAATTATAGTATAGGGTCTGATACCAAATGAAAAAAATCCAAAAAATCTAGGAGTTACTATACAGAGTATGCAATAGAACTACGTGTAGAGGCCACTACATAATTTTACAATGCATGATGCCTCATCATGGGTCTGTACAAATTGAGTAAAAAACTTGTAAATACACTAGGTCATAGAGACACTTATGTAAGGATTAACATCATTAGAGGATTTTATAGAGAAAAGGTTTCCTGGAGGATGATATATTCTTTGAGTGGTATTAATGTGTGGGTCCACACTAATAACCTTCGAACCCTATAAAAGGCACTTGTTTCTCCATTGGACCACCTAGGGATCCTCAACCCAACTTAGGTATATAATTACCTTATGTGGTTATGACTTGGTGAATCATGAGGCTAAAAGGTTTTGCCCATTCCTTGGGTATCCTTAAAGTCACAATCAATGTCCAGTTTAGTATAATAGACAAGGTAAAAGACCTAAAGTATGAAATTTAGTATATTAGAGAATTAACTTACTTTCCAATTATTAGACATATAATCTAATAAAAAGGGAGTACCATAACAAGCATGTCAGGTCATAAAAAAAGCATAGAATAATCACCATACAAAGCTCATTACTTAAGCATGTCTTACAATATTTTAAGATCAACAAATAGTCATCAATGAACTTCTACTAAGGTGATGCAACATAAAACTATAAAACATATAACCTTTATGATCACATAAGTAAATACCAATTTAGGTTCTACCCCCATTAGATCACCATACCATGATCCATGGCCTATGGGTCATTTCACCCATAATCCCTCACTTGGAGATTACCACCATATCACATATTTTTCCATCACATGGAAAAATATTATCATAGGAATTGGATAACTACATTATATTTTTTCAACATGAATTATTTAATGTTAACCATACAATAATGCACATGCTAAAAATGAACATAACATCATTAACAATCTCATCATACTAGCAAGAACTCATTCGTTTGGGGTCTATTACCTAATATAATATGAATACCACAATATAATAAACCAAAAATAATAATGCTACTAGGTTGGTATTATATGAAAGAATACCTGAACTTTAGTTCATTACACTAAATGGTTCATTTGACTCCTTTAATTTAAGAAAAAGTAGTAATTTAACCATTATGAATGAGAATTCATCAAATGACCAATTCAACCATTAGGCTAGTTGTAACTTCATGAACTAGGCCAGCTATGGGCTATAATTTTGAACAACCAATTATCACATCACATGTTGATTTCACATTGTCAACCATGCATCCAAATGAGTAATTTATCAAAATTAGATAACACATTGAGTTTTGAAGCTTCAACCCACATGTCATGATAACAACTAATTGATCTTGGTTGATTTCATGCAATCATAGTCAAGAGTAAATCATTTATTAAATTGTTAATTTCCTAAAATCTAAAAAATGAATAATTACAATATTAACTTGATAACACATTCCACAATACCATAACTCAATGTGGCAAACATACATTTTCCATCACTTGCCAGAATGTCTTGGCATAGCCAACATTTATATATGTACATAAAATCAACCCTCTACACTTGATTAATTAATCAATAAGTGTACACAATATTAAGATCATTAATATATATAAAAGAATACCTTACACACCTCACAACTAAGACCAATAGGAAAAAGAGCAGCATAACAACTTTTACAACATGTTTTAATAGCCTGATGCTAGTGGAATAACATATATATATATATATATATATATATATATATATATATATATATATATATATATATATATATATATATATATATATATATATATATATATATATATATATGGGTAAAAGTAACCTTTAATTTATAGCTAACCTGAGGTATCCTTCATTTTAAAATAAGGAGATTCATTCAAGTTTACATCTATAAAAGAGTGGTCATAAAATTTTCTATAATGAGCACATCTAAAATACTATAGAAATACAAAAATATTATTTGCATACAATGGACTACACTAACAAGTCTTAATATCAAAAGATTAAAATTGATACAACTAAGTTGAAAAATCTTCTATTGACTAGTAGTTCTATCATATGTACAAGCAAGAGACCATATACATACAGAAACCATTGTTCTAACATATAAATATAAATTTTAGAACAAGGAAGCCTCTAAAGGTATTCAAACTACAATAATTAATGCAATACAAGTAAAATAAACTAATTTATTTAATTAACCCGTATTCTATCTTGTGTTATCATTTACAAACAAATCACTTTAAATCGGTGACAAGATAATCAAGAAATACATTTAATAAAAGTAAAATCCAAATGTATCATAACCCCTGCAGTAAAAAGGGTGCAATAAATATGTTATCTTAAAGCTAACAATGTGAATTCCCTTCTAATAAGTATTCTAAAAATCAAATTCTATTTTAATAATCAATTTTGGAAAGTGAAAAACAATCCAACCAACTTAATTCCATAAAAAGTAAATTTAAGCACCCCCATAATATTTACCATTGTAATTTTTATTTTCCCAAAGTAAATCAATAACGAAACTATTATATAAACCCACCAAAAAATCAAGGTAATATATAATCAATATAGATCGTGTAATATAACATTAGCAATGATTTCAACATGCATATCATGGTCTACAATAGCAAAGAGCATTCCACACTCTCTCTAATCATAACTATTTTGTTACTTTAAATCAATTTGATTTCTCTCTAATGAATGCAAACATCCAAGGAAAAATAAAATAGTCATGTGTATGAAGCAACTGAGTAACTCTAGAAAATAAATACATTGCAAACATATAAAATCTTGCTTGCTAAGAATAATATCTCATAGCAATAAGTTCATAGTATAAAAAAAATCAACTTACTCTCACTCAGCAAGTTAGGTGTGTGAACAAGGTAATAGTAAACTTTTCAAACAACCAATCAATCATACAATAAATTGTTTATTCATTTCCACAAAATTTCATTAACTGATAATGGTCAAATGTCATGTGTAAAATGACAACCAATAGGGCAGATTTATCTTCCACAATAGGGTGATCAAAGTTGTTTATTTTGGATTTTGTTTTCAAAATAATTTTGGTAATACATCCACATCTTGAACTTAAAAGATAATAGTGTAATGCTATTTCCAAGAGCAAACTTGGGCTTCTTATCATGAGTTTGAGGTTCAATAAATCATTTGAAAAATAATATATAAATAACAACTCTTTCCCTTTCTTGTAAAGATCGATTACCTATTGTAGTGTGGAATTGCACCCTTGTGAGAGATTTTTTTAGGCTCTCTCACTCCCAACTAAAAAGTTGGAGCAACCTTAGGTTGTGGGTATCCTATAGTGAGGTTGAACCTCTAGTATTTTTAATGAGGCTAGCTCCTTAGGTGATTTACTTCAACTGTTCCCACACACTAAAACCTATTATTGACCAAAGAAAAGGGAGAGAAAGGTAACATAAAAAGGGAAAACTAAACTAAGAAAGGTGATGCACCAAATAGAGAGTGACCCACATAAGCATGAAATAAACACTAATTCAACATAGGATAATTATGATTACACCACCTCACAACTGATTAATTTGCATCAGTGTTCATAAACTAGGCTCACTAAGCCATACATGAAGCAAAGAGGAATTTCAAAATTCACACCAAGCACCCATCAATGACAGAAAGAGCTCAAGTTTAGACCTATAACTAACTGAAAAATACCTAAAAATAAGTAAGAATGAAGGACAAGGGAGATGGAAGAAAACTTCTTCACAAGGCCATCATGCCCAAGCTTGCTAAACATGATTTTCAGATAAGAGATAGGTAAAAATAACCTTTATTGCTTTGAAAGGTCTTTCTTACAAATTTTGATAGGGTTCTTCCTTATCAAATGAGGATATCTTCTTTTAAAAAGAATCGAGAAATATATAGAAAAGGGGAAGACCCAAAGAGAAGAGGTGAGTAAACAAAAATCAATAAATGAGACCCAACCACCCTCCATAGATTCTCACCCACACTTGGGTTAATTAGAACTTATACTTCTCTAACGAAATAACTGCCATTAGCTCCAAAAGTCTTCTAGCCCTGTCATTGGTCAAGAAATGCACTAGAAAATAAAAATCACTGAGGATGATGATGTCATGGTCCACTAAGAAGGGAAAGTCTAAGAACATCTTAAATGCCTAAGCTATTTTTTATAATTACTTAATCGTTATATTTCATCTCCATGCCATGCTCCACTTGTCTACTTACATATGGGGACAAAATCATTACAAATATAAACTTGAGTGAGCCATGATGCTTCTAATTTTTTTTGTTATTAGTCAGAGATGATGGCCATGTCAAAAGATGAGGACTCCCCATTAACTTCACCTACTAGATATTTCCTTAAAACCCAAACCAAATCTTCCCTATAGATGGAAGACCAATCCAAGGATATTGGTTTTCTCAAATTTATCTTATTTATGTTAGTGCAAGTCCATATGTTGTGCATTTCCCTCTAGTCTTTTAAATGCTAATGAATACTTGTAAAGGATCAAAGTTGATGTTTATGGGCCCATCATCAATTTATTTAGACTTTCATTTTGGGCATTGTCTTCGACATCCTTTCAGGCTCTTACAACGTACCCTTCAGGTTTTTTGAAAATGAAACTTCTCGAATGGAAAGAGCCCTTCAGGTTTATTGAAAAGGATTTTCCTGAAGGATAAGAGATCCTTCAGGATTTGTTAATGGTACCTCCCAAAGGGTAACATACCCTTCATACTTTTTGTTTGAGACCTTTAGAAATATTGCAATGGTCCTCAAGAAAAGTGAACAAGCCCTTAAGTAATAGACTTGGGCCTTTTGTAAAGGATCCAAAATTTTGTAAGTACCCCCACTACTCATGACAATTTCCCTAGGTAAAATGGAAATCTCCCTTTAGAAGGGGTGGTGACCCTTTGAAAAACCTAAAATGATCCTTCGAAGTTTTTGTTTTGGCCACTTAACTTTAAAAGATATCTTTCAAAACTTTTACTTGGAACAATTCTTTCAGAATAATTTTCCCAAAGATTTTTTAACACTTGAATGAAGGAAACCAAGACAAAACCCCTGTAGAGAGAAAAATTAGCTGAAAGGAGAAAGAATTCCTTCAAGGAAATTATTTGCACAATTTTCCTGAAAGGAAAATGAAACCAAAATGGGCCTGAAAGAAATCATCTTCACTTGTTCTCTGAAAGAATGAACAAGTAAAAGACTTAGCCAAAAAAGATATTTTTCATTTAGATTTTGGATTACAAGCTTATCCTTAAATACTATTACCAGATCCATTTTAATCCTTTGACCCAATGTTTCATCAAACCATGCAAGAGATTCATATGTGGGCCAAAAATGGCCAACATCTTTGGTAGCTCACAAGGGTTGCATGCCTGTCAATGCAAGAGAACTTAGATCATGTTGCCTCATCAAATCCATCCATTGGGCATGGAGTCAAGTCACTTTTTCATTAAATTGGAATTCCCTTTGAAGTAATAAGGACATAAAAAAAAACAAAGTTGTGCCAAAAGCACTTAGGGAAGGGAATCACACAGCTAAAAAGAATGTACATAGGGCAGTTTGAGAAAAACATGAAAAGCTATTAAAAATGTATAATATATGGAATGGTTGAAAACTCTTCTAATAACATAGCTTTAGTTGAATCTCATTGACTAGGATGGGTGGCACCTCTCCATCTAGTTGGTCCAGTTGGAAAGAATTATATTGTTTGCATCCATGGATCAAATGAGGACCACTCCACATGCTGTCAAATTTGGTATGATTTCTTGGCTTGGTCTTATTTGAATTCCATTTGAGGAATAGATCCCCTTCTCTAAAGTCCCTTTCTATGGATTTCTTGTCAAAATATTTCTTGACTTGGGCTTGAGGTGACTCTAGTGTCTTCACTGTAAGGTCTCTTATTTCTTCAAGCTCCATGAGTTCTGCCAACCTCACATTCATGGGCTCACCTTCTAGTAGTTCCAAATGATGGGAAAGATCTAATGCAAGTAGATCAAGAGAAATTGGAAACTTGGAATCCCTTCCATTTACTAAAAAATATGGAGAGTTTCCAATAATAGCTTTAGGATTTACCCTATTAGCCCACAATGCTGTCTTTAGTTTAGTGTGTCATGTCCTTTGCTTCTCTTCCATAGTTTTACTAATGATTCTTAGTAAATATTTATTTATGGACTTAGCTATTCCATTTCCTTAAAGATAATATTTATAAGAAGTGTTGAGGTAGATTCCCATCTTGAGAGCCCATTCACTCATTTTTAAACCAAAGAATGCTAGTACATTATAAAAAATGATAGTGGATGGAATACCAAACCTAGTCATGATGCTGTCATAAAAGTCTAAGACCACACTTTCATTAGATTCTTTCAATGCAATGGCTTCCACCCACATAGTGAAGTATTTGGTTATCTTAAGCACCCACATATGCCCCAAAATTGATGGAGGGTTGATCATTTATATGAAATATAGCCCCCATTGCATGAAGGGTTGCTCTACATGAATTGGGTTGAGAGGAAAGGCTGTCAATCTTGCTTACCCATAAAGAGAGTACACTTCTAACAACTTATTACCCATGCATACAAATCTTTGAAAAGGTTGGGATAGTAATAACCTGCCCTCATTATATTTGTTGTTGTGGTCCTTGGAGAAGAATAGCTTCCTACAAGTCCATCATGGAAATGATCCAAAAGCTTGGTCACCTAGTTACCATCTATGTATCTTAGGAGCATTCCATTGAGGTCCTTTCTAAATAAAACCTCACTAGCCAATGCATAAGGTATGGGCTGAAATCTGAAATACCTTCTCTTTACTCTACTCATACATTGTGAGCACTCACCTGTCATCAAGAAACATGTCATATCCTGGAGCCAACTAGTGTGAGGTTGGAGTACATTCATCTATGAGTTATATTTTGTTACCAAAATAACCTCTTTATTTTCATTAATGTCATCAACCATGTGATCATTAAAAACTTTGCCTCTCACTAGCTTAGTGACCTTGATCTCTACATCATGCTCCATGACCTTGGTAATCCAATCAACCCTCTTTTCATTCAAGTCTTTATTTAGAAGGAAATCTCTCACTTTAGGATGAGACACCATGATATAGATTTTGCTATTGGAGAGCATGGGCCTACACCTTTTAAGGCTTCTTACCATTGCAAGGACTTATTTTTATATGAAAGTATACCTCACCTCATATCTTTCCATCCCTTGATTAAAAAAAGCTATTGGTTGTTCAAGTCCTTCACCATTATTTTGCATCAGCATAGCTGATATATTATCAATATTGGCAAAAGTGTACAATAAGAAATTTATTGAGAAATCAAGGTTCATGAGTGTGAGTGCTTGGGCAATGTCTTGATTGATAGCCTCAAATGTTGATTTACCTTCATTTGATGAAGTTAATGCTTCGTTCTTCTTAAGCATAGTAGTGATGGGTTTGGCCAATTTTGCAAAACTGGGGATAAACCTCCTCATAAATTTTATTTTCCCAAGGAAAATTTAGAGTCCCTTCTTATGCTTTGGTAAGGATAAGGCCAAGATGGCACTCATTTTATCAGGATCAATAGCTAATATTTATTTTGAAACAACATGGACCAACAACTTACCTTCATGCATGACAAACACACATTTCTTGGTATTCAAAGAGATTCCATACTTTCTGTGTCTCTCAAAGATCAACCTCAATTGTTCCATGTGCTCATTGGCATCCTTAGAGAAAATTGTGATGTCATCCAAGTAGACCAGCACCATTTGATTTAGTATCACTTAGAAATCCATTTCCATTACCCTTTGAAAAGTGGCCCCAACATTTGATAAGCCAAAAAGCATTTTACGATAAGCATATCTTCCCCATTTGGTGGTGAAGGTAGTTTTGTATTGATCTTCGTCTTTCACCAATACCTGGTTGTATCTTGAGTACCCATCCAAAAGAGAAAAATGTTCTAAACTTGCAACCATTTGAAGAAGCTGATCCATGGATGGTAGAGGGTAATGGTCCTTCAAGGAGAGCCTATTTAGATTTTTGAAGTCAACACACAAATGGATCTCACTATTCTTCTTCCTTACAGGCACCAAATTATCCATCCATGATGAGTGTTTGATGGGAAAGATAATCTTGGATTCAATCAAGTTGGTTAGCTCTTTCCTCATATGCTCTTCTATTTTGGGGTTGACAGGTCTCTACTTTTGTCTCATAAGCCTAGTATTATCCTCTAGATCTATAGTATGTTGGGCTAAATTTGGATTAAATCCTCTGATGTCGATATGCTTCAAAGAAAATATGTCTAAAAACTTGTTACAAAGTTTAATGAAGATGTGCCTTTTAGCAATGCTACTTACCTTCCCAAGCTTGAGAAGCTTATCCTTAAAGATGAGGACTCTCTCATAGTTTTCTTGATTAGTTGATATTATTGCCTTGTATTTCCTCATATGGTCTCCCTCATAGAAAAGGCCTTCAAGGGTGACCATCCCTTTAGGGAGCGTGTTGGATTTTAGTTGAATGATTTGATCATCATACTAGTGTTGAAACTTCTCTTGGTTGGCAGAGGAGAGCCTAACTTCTTTTTGTAAGAAACAAGCAATTTGTTTGTCATTTTCAAAAACCTACCAATGGGCCTCATTGTATAGAACTGATGGCCTCACCACCACCTTGACGTGTGGTTGAACCTTGGCTTCTTTCAGCTTACTTGGGATGTTGAACTGAGCCCCCATGATTTCCAACTTGTCAGCATGTTGATTTTGGTTCCTTGGCACAACTTAAATGTCAAAGGCTTCAAAATATTCAATTAGGTCCCACACCCTATTTTTTTATGACATCATCAAAGGATTATTCATAATATTTAGGCCCCTAACTTGGTTTACTATAAGCTCATTGTCCCCATATGTTTGTAGCTATTAGATTCCTTTCTTAGTGGCCCACTAAAGGCCATAGATTAAGCCTTCATATTCTACCACGTTTGAAGAGTAATTGAAATGGAATCTATAAGAAGAAAAACTTATCATCTGAAGGGGAAACCTACATTACCCTTGCACCTACTCCATTCTTCTCCTTGAACCATCAAATAAAAAATTTCAAATACCATTGAGGTCATCTTTAGGTCTAGTGAGGGAAGGCATGAGTTGATTTTATTCATGTAGCAAATAGAAACCCATGTCTCTTTATTCAACTCCTTTTAAAGGGTTGAGAAATTGATTATCCCCCATAGCTCATCCAAGAATAAATCTATAATTTCTTCAGGACAAGTGTTCAAATCTTGACCAAGTATAAACTCATCTTCATCAAGGATAGTACAATTGAGGTTTATGTTATTTGACTGATGGGGTTCAATGTGAAAGTGTGCCATAGGTTTAACCTTGATTGATACATTAGTCCCATACCTAGTTCTGAATGCCATAAATGACCAATTTACTATGAGATAGCCTCCTATATTTGCTTTGAATTCTCTAGATAAGCATACAGCAAAATAAGGAGGCACCTCTAGAATCAACACATCTTGAACCATTGAAACACTAGGACAAGCATGTAGGGTCAAGCTAAGACCTTTGATAATACTAGATAGTTTAGTGGAAGATCCATCAAGCTACAAAATTCCCTTGGATTGGGGTTCATACTTTAAACCAAGCTAGTTTGCTATTGATTTTGGCATTACTGAAGTGCTAAACCCACTATCTACTAAGCAATTGTGCACCAAAGAATCACTGACAATTAATGAAATGTAGAATGAAGGAGGCTTGACCACTTTACTTAACACTTCTCCCATAGGACCTTTGGTTGCATTAGTGAGGACCTCAGTTCTTTGCTTGGTTGTTTGTTTGTAATTGTTGTAACACTTATCTTAGACAAGCCTTCCTAAAAGATATCCACTTGACAAGGGATGGAAAGCATGTCCCACACTGGTACACTCATACTAGATTTCTTCATTTGTTTAACAATGTTGATTGGTGTACCACCGACCTTTGCCTAAGTTTTGTGAGCTACTATTGCTAGCTTTGTCAATGAAGGAGCGGTGACAAGATGTTCTTTGAAATCTTCCTGGTTGTCACCCCATATTTCTTCAGAATCTTATGTTTGTTGAGATTGGGACATGAGCCAGACTAGGGATGGCTTGTTGATTGGATGCATAACACTCTTCCTACTCACTAGTAACCATTATAGCTTTTAGTTGGTTTGATACCTGATTTGGTCCTTGTTCTTATGGAGGCTGCTTTGGATTTATCATCATGGGGATCTCCATAATTTGAGCCATAAGAGCCTGATTGTACCCATAAGCAACAACCTACTACCATTGGTCATTGAAACCCTAATTAGAGCCAGTAGTTGGGATAGTGGATGCCTAAAAGATTAATTCTAAGGAATTGTTCCTTTAGCCTCTTGAGCCATATTTTTTTGAATAGGAACCAAAGAATTGGAAGGGCTTACAACATTTGGATTATAATTGTGTTTTCTAGTATAATTAGGCTGCCCTTATCCTTGGAAACCTCCTTTGTAGGGTGGCCTATTTTCTTGATAAGGATGTTACTGAAGATGATATGGAGCTTAGTATGGCTTGTTATAAGCTTGCTACCTCTTGACATTGACAACATCATTCCCCAAGGATTAGAGCATGCTCTTTAGTTCTAAGTAGTTCTTTTGCTCTTGAGAGTCACTGGATCCATTAGTGGAGGCCTTCTCTTGCTTTGGTGAAGGCATATCAGAAATAGTTGGAGTTAGAAGGATAACATCAAGTGGTGGGACAAATATAGGAGGTAGTATGATTTGAGGGAAAAGGGGCATTAGGGGTGTAAGAGTAAGCTTTTTGGCTTGGACTAGACAATTTTTATCTTTGATAGCCACCTCATAAGCACATGACAAAATGTCCCCTCCCATGGATTGGATCATTAAAGCTATGTCATTATGTAGAGATTTTAAATAATATAAGAAGGCAGAGTTTGGGGATGGTCTAATAGTGTCTATAATTCTATCCCAAGCCTTTTGAAATCTCATATTGAATTCTTGCATGACCTCATGGGGGGCTCTTTTGATTGTGGTAAGCTACTCTGCTAATGAC
The DNA here is from genome assembly GCA_037957365.1 of Torreya grandis. NCBI lineage: Eukaryota > Viridiplantae > Streptophyta > Pinopsida > Cupressales > Taxaceae > Torreya > Torreya grandis. Next base: position 789,222 of record JARHVA010006825.1, read on the forward strand.
AAATGGTCACTCTTATCTGCAAACCTCTTGCATAAGGTTATTCCCAGCTGATCCCATGATTGAATCGACTTAAGAGCTAGGCCTCTATACCAATCTAAAGCCTTTCCCTTAAAGGATATAGCTAATAACCTAATGGATACATTTTCTACTATGACATTATGAATGTTGTATAAATTGGCTATGTCTATTATGTATTCAATAGGAGTTACAACTTGGTCTCCTATGTAGTATGGGATGCTTTTGAGGGCTGATACTGGAATAGGGTCATATTATGGCAAATTCAAAGGACTTTGGCCACTGAAACCCACAAAAGCTCTTTCAAAAATCATGGTATCAAGAGGGGCTAACAAGGATCTTCTCACATAGATATACCTTTTGAATGGTTTATTAAAGTAGTTTCTTACATATGGGTGAGTATGGATGAACCTTAACCTTCTTTCTAAGTTTAAATTTAATTCAAAAAATTCAAAAGGAATACCTACAGAAGTTGATCTTGTAGTCACCTTTGGCATGGAAGATAGTTATTGTTCTACCACCAGAATGCTAAATGTTTTATGGAGTCACTGGATACTGAAAGATGAAAGCTATAACCACTATAAATTGATCAAACCAACATTAAACTTGACCAATATTTTTTGAAAACATCCCAATGGTCATGCCATAAATTATTGTAGCATGGAATTACACCCTTGTGGGAGAGTTTTTCAAGCTCTTTCACTCCAAGCTACAAAATTGGAGAAACCTTAGGCTATGGTTATCATGTAGTGAGGTTGAACCTCTAGATTTTTTAATGAGGCTAGCTCTTTAGGTGATTTACTGCAGCTATTCCCACACACTAGAACCTATTGTTGACCAAGGAAAAGGGAGAGGAAGGTAACATAAAAATGGAAAACTGAACTAAGAAAGGTGATGCACCAAATATAAAGTGACCCACATAATCATGAAATAAACACTAATTTAACATAATATAATTCTAATTACACAACCTCACAATAAATTAATTTGCATCAGTGTTTCATAAACTAGGCTCACTAAGCCATACATGAAGCAGAGAGGAATTCCAAAATTTACATCAAGCACCCATTAATGGTAGAAAGAGCTCAAGTTTAGACCTATAACTAACCCAAAAATACCTAAAAATAGGTAAGAAGGAAGGACAAGGGACATGGAATAACACTTCTTCACAAGGCCATCATACACAAGCTTGTTAAACATGATTTTTAGACAAGAGATAGGTAAAAATAATCTTTATTGCTTCAAAATGTTTTTCTTACAAATTTTGATAGGGTTCTTCCTTGTCAAATGAGGATATCTTCTTTTGAAAATAATTGAGACATATATATAAAAGGGGAAGACCCAAAGAGAAGAGGTGAGCAAAAAGAAATTAATAAATGAGACCTAACCACCCTCCATGAATTCTCACCCACACTTGGATTAATTAGAACTAATCCTTCTCCAATGAAATAACCACCATTAGCTCCAAATGTCTTCTAGCCCTCTCATTGGTTGACAAATGCATTAGAAGATAAAACTCACTAAGGATGATGATGTCATGGTCTACTAAGAAGGAAAAGTCTAGGAATGTCTTAAATGCCTGAGCTATCTTTTCTAATTTCTTGATCGTTATCTTTCATCTCCATGCCATCCTCTACTTGTCTACTTATGTATGAGGACAAAATTATTACACCTATAAACCTGACTAAGCTATTTTCTTCTACATTTTTTAGCTATTGGTTGGAGATGATGACCATGTCGAAAGATGAGGACTCTCCGTTAACTTCACCTACCAACTCTTACCTTGAAACCTTAACAAGATCTTCCCTATAGATAGAAACTGAATCCAAGGACATTAATTTTATTGAATTTATCTTATTTATGTCAGTGCAAGTCCATAGGTTGCACAATTCCTTCTGGTCTTTTAAATGCCAATGGATACTTGTAAGGGCTCATACTTGACATTTGTAGGCCCATCATCAATTTCTTCAAACTTTCATTTTGGGCAATGTCTTTGACATCCTTTTGAGCTCTTGCAAGGTACCCTTTGAGTTTTTTGAAAATGAACCTTCTCGAAGGGAAAGAGCCCTTCAGGTTTCTTGAAAAAAACTTTTGCAAAGGGCAAGAGACCCTTCAGGCTTTGTTAATGGCACCTCGAAGGGTAACATACCCTTCAATTTTTTTTCTTAAGACCTTCAAAAATATTACAATGGTCCTATGGAAAAGTGAACTAGTCCTTAAGTAATGGACCTAGGCCTTTTGCAAAGGACCCAGACTTTTGTAAGTGCCCCCACTACTCATGACAATTTTCCCAAGTAAAATGGAAATGTCCCTTCAGAAGGGGTAGTGACCCTTTAGAAAACTTGAAATGATACTTCATAGTTTTTGTTTTAGCTACTTCACTTTAAAAGATATCTTTTCAAACTTTTGCTTGGAACAATTCTTTTAAAACAATTTTCCCAAAGTTTTTTTGACACTTGAACGAAGGAAACTAAGACAAAACTCCCAAAGAGAGAACAATTAACTAAAAGGAACACTTAGCTGAAAGGAGAAATAATTCCTTCAAGGAAACTGTCCACACAATTTTCACGAAATAAAAATGAAACCAAAATGGGCCTGAAAGAAATCAAATTTCACTTGTTCTCTAAAAGAATGAACAAGTAAAAGACTTAGCCGAAAAAGAGATTTTTCATTTAGCTTTTAGCTTACAGGCTTATCCTTGAACACTGCTGTTGGATCCATTTCTAAGCCTTTGACCCAATTTTTCATCAAACCATGCAAGAGCTTCATATGTGGGCCAAAAATGGCCAACATTACCATCAAGATTGCATAATCAACCGACTAAACTAAGCAAGTACATTTCACATATCTTAGTAACCCAATAATTAAAGTAAGCATACAACAAGTGGTTTTATTTATCAATCAATAAAAAATTCATGTCAACATATTAATTATAGGTTTTATGCAATTAAAATTCTATAAAAATGATTTTTTTTTCAATCTGAATAATTTTAACACACATAATAGTCTATCAACCAGTAACCCAGAATTACCATAAAAATAGGGTGATAAAATTTTCAATTAATAGTAACAACTTATATTCTAAGAGCACATTGTCTAATTTAGGGATATTCTCCCCAAATTCCAACATAAACGAAAAAAAAAAAAACATACAAATGCATATCAAAACACTTGACATGAAGTTTCTAGCAATTAAGCCATTTCACAAAAGCATATAGATCCAATCCATTTTAACCAAATATTAAACAAACACTATGATATAATTAGAACAAAAGCAAATAGTTGGTTCAATTCATGAAATAAAAACATGGTCCAGGGTTATACACACTTTTATTTCCATTACAACACAATAACAATAATTCCACACAAATCTTCATACATAAATCTTACTACTACCTAGGCTGTGGTATTGGCCTGTATGGGAATAAAAAAATATTACCACATGAGAATATAACCAGTAGGGTTCTATATAGAACTTTTAATTATTAATAGAGGATTTAAAATTCAGAATTTAAACTAGAAAAAGAAAAGCACATCCCTGTTAAAATGTATGTAATGTTTTCTTTTGTTTTTCCTTCAATAATGGTGCCATATTTAAGTGCATCGACCCCCTCTATGTCCTCATACACAACATGATGCCACACCCATCAACAACACACCTTTTCCCTCTGCATTGGCTTGCTCCTTCTGTCGTTGACCTAACACTCCCAACTCTCTCTCTTTCTTTCTTCCCAGTCATCAACCACCACCTACACCAACAATAGACACCACTAATTCTCTTATTTCCTTTTTACCATTCATTTTCCTCTCACCTCCCATCATGGTGAGAGGAAAATCAATGACCCTATGATTTATCCATACTCTCCTTGCCCTGCCTTTTCCTTCCCAAATCAATGACCTCAAATGATAGCTGAATCAAAATGCATCCAAGCAAAAAACCTAAATCAAATGATTTTGTCTCACTAAATTCCAATGCCATAACAAGCTCATGACCCCATCATGGTTAAAATGTTTTACCACAAGGATTATGTAATCCTAACATTAATCCCTTATTGCCTCCAATGCACAAGACTTAAAACAATTCAAAAGTCCTTTAATTACATATAGGAAGAGTTTGTAAATACATCTTTACTTTGCATGTTATATTATTTAAAATTGTTGAAGGGATTGGTAAGTTTAATCCATATTGTATGGTGATTTTGGAAAGAGTTATATTATTGTACCTGATGTAATTTGGACCTGTGAGAATTATTTTGATGATATGCATCTTTTTGTTATTACGTCATCTGTGTTTCATTGCTATGTTTTTATTGTGCCTTTTAGTGATAACTATGAAGATTGAGAGTCACTTAACAAAGTTATGTTCATTTTAAATTTATCCATAATAAATTTTATTAGTTGAATATTTATGTTTTAGAATTTTATTATATAATATATTTATTTCAAATGGGTTTAAAAAGTTTTACTATTCAAATTTATCTATACAAATCATAATAAAATTTAGAATCGTTAAAAGAAATATATATCTTTTAATAGTTTAGAGTATAAAAAATATCACATTATATCTACAAAACATTTTTATTATATTTTATTATGAATAATTGTACATAGATCCATGACTTATATGGTGATCAAATTTAGCATACAAACCTAAACATAGATATATTCTTACTGCAATTATAAATAATTAAATTTTTAAAACATATTGTCACACCCAATTGCTACAAAATAATTGACATCCTCAAAATTAGTACTTTTGCTATCAAACTCCAACTACATGCTCACCTAAGAAAAAAATAGAAACACAATTATAAATCTATCAAAACAATAGTTTTTTTAGCATGAAAATGAAGCTCATTCTATAAGTACTATTAAGTATATTTGGAGACCCTCGCTGCAATACCATTCAAAATATATTTTGGAGTCTTAGATGAAAGGAAATTTTATTCTTTGAAAACACATAACAACATTTAAATTTAAATTAAAAAAACCGATCTTACTGCAAAAACAAAAAAATAAAATATCTTAACTGGGCTTGACAATACATAAAGTAAATTGGAATATAATTTAGTATTATGGATAATCATAATGTTATAACCTTATCAATTTACAACTTTAGCATGTCAAACATTAGAAAATTAATTTGTGGCAATAGAGGGTGAATTAAAATTAAAAAATATGTGTTTTAAGTTATTAACTTATAATAGTGTTTGCTAATACAATTATATTTTTTTTATAAAATTTAATATGGTATAATAAGGTCGTTTAAGTTTTAACTTGTAATAGTGTGTATCCGTATAATTATATTTTTAATAAAAGTTAATATGGTATAATAATATTGATTTATTTTTTTTAAATAGAAAATTTCTAAAGTAACGATCAAATGGATATCAAATTAGGTTAGAATTAAAAGTGAATGTACTCACAATATTATAGCATAACACCACCACATGTGTGACATTGTAAACTACATCTTGACATTAATTACATATAATTTAATATTATTATTAAACTATAATTTATTTATATTATTATTACAATAATAATATTTAACTATACTAAAAACACAACTTATATCAATTACACAAAGTTTTCTTTAGAAGTCATTAAAATTTAAAATTTATATGAAAAAAGTAGATATTATCAATAGTAGGCAACTTAATCATGTGGTCTAGTGTAGACAATGATCATGGAGTTGTGAATGGAAAAAAGTGGAGTCTGAAGCACAAAATTTTAAAAATAATTATAAGGTACGACTATGTTATTGACCATCACCACTCAGCTCACTTTGAAATCTTTCACCACTTGGATGTTTCATATAACCATGCCCTTCTCCACTACTTCACCATTGTTCAACATCACAGTGAAACATAATATCTCAAAGCCATGCATAACTTATTATCATGTTATATGAAGAAACACATAACCTCATTTTCTATCGTTACCTCCACCATAAATATAAAATTGTTTTTTCTTAACCTTTCTTGCATAAAAGTTGAAATGAGGTCAACAATAATATGTTTTGATTGAGACTGTATACCCTATTATTAATTTACACTCTTTCTCTTTATAAAACACCATTATATCAAAATAAAAAAATATGTCCCTTCTAACATAACTTACACATTTATAAAAAATATTAGTATTTATTATGCCAAGAGTTACATAACGAGAACATGGAAAGAACATAACTGAAATATATTTTTATTTTTTAACTAAGTTTTATTTTTATTTTTTAAAATAATAATAATATGTATTTTTTTAATAGTATAATGTGTATGCACCTAAAATCACTCACTTCATTACAATTGACTAATATTCCTATTAGTCGACACTAATTTTGCTTAACCTATTTTATCCTGCTAATTTATCCTATTTCTAGCCATAAATCTAATATCTCCTTTCAATATTCCTTCATTAACTATCCTTAGTCTATTCCCATTCCCTCATTAATTATTCTAAATCTTCCATTATCATAATCTAATCCTATTTATCTATTATATGAAAATTTTAAATTCCCATAACCCCACCGAACCACCTATTAACCTACATCCTAGCCTTTCCTACACCCCTATATCTCTAATATTCACCTAATCTCCCGCCTAACCCCCACCTAATCTTCCATTGTCTCTAAGATAATGGAGAAGTCTCTAGAATTGGAGACTTCCCTCCAAGTCTCTAAAAACCTCCATTTCTAGAGGTTTATCAAAGGATTTAATAGTTCTTGATAATTTCTAACCATTGATCTCATCCTCCCAAATTCAAAGTACAACCCTTGATTTTACCTCCTAAAATATATATAAACAACCTCTCCCTCCATCCTCAAACCAATTTGAGAGCTCAGACCAAAATCATGTCAAAATCATCCCAGAAATATTATAGCAAATTCATCATCAAACATCAAACATCCTCCATCAAAAATCTAACATCAAGCTATCATGGAGTCAATCTGAGTCTAATCATCCAATGCAAATCTTGGGAGGAGGTAACATAGAATATGGGATTTGGTAAGCTTTTATATGAATCTAATTTATTTTATAAGTCCTTCATATTGGTATTTTACATTTTGAGTTGGATTTAGTTTATTTAAATTCACATGGAGCTCAAAATATTTCTACATTTTAGTAACCACAATGGGACTCCTTAATTATTTAGGCTAACACTCTTGCTAGAAGCATTCTCAGTGATTCCAAGACCAATTGGATATTGAATCAACCCCATATTTTCACTTTTTCATACATTCCAAGAAAATAGTGGGATTGCATTGTAAGTGTTGATATTGTAGTCACAACATTGTTGATCCAATTAGTGATATTGTAAGTTAAGTTGTTAGAAGTTAAGGGTCGAGCAGGGTTTTAGGTTTCAACAATACAATGACTCTTCAAGTTATGAGTTTGATCTATTATTAACGAGATTGATGATCCCAGTGGAAGTATTGTGGTTCCTCATAGTAAGCCTCAAATTTTGAGACCCTTTATACTGATTCTATGTCTATCTTTAGGTGTGTTATTTTATATGTGCATGATAGGTGGTGATTCCTTAAAAGGAAAATTATTTGGGACATATTTAAAAATCTTACAAATTTTGAGTAGTGAGATTATTTTGTTATTAGTGGTAACATAGATTTTAGTAGTGGTATTGTTTAAATTCATTAGCTGAGTCTAGAGTACTAATAGTGTTGATAAATCCATGCTTCTATAGGATGTTTATCTTTTGTTGTTGAATCTATATACAGTGTATAAGGAGGAATCTTCTCAAGACTAGAAGGAAAATCTTACAACCATTCAACAATTTTATGATTCTTTGAGTGGTGATATTGGCATAGTATTAGCAGGGTTGTTATTCTCAGTCGTGGTATTACATAGTCACCAAGACCTGGTAAAACCCTACCCCTATTAGTTTTGATCTATCATTTATAGTATTTTCATATTTTGATTAGTAGATAATTGGAGATCTAAAGGTTGTAAGTATCAAAGCATCCCCTTTTGGCTAACAAATCTTCTTTTAAAACATTCATTCCTATAGTCAATTTGCACCTCAATCATATCTGAAGGACTACTTATAAAGGGTGTTTTATATCTTGTAGGGTTTTGGTAAGGCACAAAGTAAATAATACTATTGGAGATTTATCCTATAGGTTATTTTAGTCACACCTTGTAATACTACTACTCCTCAAGTCATGGGATTGCCATATAACTAGCAGGATTACCATACCAAGTCATAACACTGTAGTCCATCATAGTCAGGGCTAGCTTTGGAATTTTATAGTATTTTAGATCATAAATAATTGTATTTAAAAACAAATAAATATAATTATCTATGGTTTGATAGAATTTTTAGGACAAATTTATATAGCTTAATTCAGTCTATCAATACCGTTACTAGGACTTGTTTTTTAGTGGTGGTTTTGTTAGTTAAAATGGTGATATTATCTAACCATCACGGTTATCATAGTAGTTAGTTGATAATCCCACCATTATATGATCATGGTATTTATCTTAAGTTGTGATATTGTGCATTCTGGTTACAAGATTGCCCTGTGTATTCATAGGGTCACAGAATTCAAGTTGATAATCATTTTCTTATAGGATTTTGAGGATTTTATCACCCCTATTAAATATATAATCTTTATGTTTATAGGGAGGGGTGCCACTCTTATTATTATTTCTTTAATATTTTATTATACTTGAAAAATGATTGACTTAGATAGATCATTATCTTCTTTAATTACTTGTAAATAATTTGTCATATCATGCGAAAGATCACATAGGTAATTAGAAGTGGTTAATTAATTTTATCATGTGTTTGATTGCCTATTAATCCCTCTCTTAGGATAGTACGTGACATGGATTTCATCACCATGCATGCAACTTAGTTTATAGGGGTTAGTGTCATAGATTTCACCACCACCCTCTAACCACACTCAATGTTCCAATATAGTATAACAATAAGGAGAAATGTCATTACAACCTAAGTGGAATTCCCCATAAAGGGTTACATGGAGTGATAGGAAATTAAGACCATATACCCAAGTTAGTCAGAAAACTTCCTACATGGACTTGGGCCCCAATGTACCATCACGTATATCAAAGATGTACCCTAGCACCTTGTGTATACCTTAAATTAGGGGACTATTGTTGTGATAGGTGTTTTGCTACCAACGTCAATAACAACACCCAAGTAACCATCAAGTGCAAGCAAGGTTGAGAGGGTTCAATCTATTTTCTAATAGGTCACTGGCATATAGCCTCACTTGTGTAGCTGTTAGATGATGTAGACATCATGTTACACTCCTATATAATTTACTAACTTAGGATTGTATTTGTGTGTGTTGTGTCAAGACCCATTTTTTTGATAGTCAAGTTTGCCACACCCTTAACTTTTGTATGCATACCTTAGAAACCTTATAGGATCACATATATCCTTCCATAATCCTTTCTTCATACCTTTTTTTAATCTCATCATCCTTTCATCTTGACTATCCATATCCTATCCTCCTAACATTTACCTTATCTCACACCCATTTTTCATTCCATATCACTTTCCATACCCATCTTAAATATCATCTATCTTTCATTGACTAATTTTTATTGATATTTTGACCCACATTTACCTCCATAATCATACCATATCATTCCATATCACCTTTTATGTATACACCCATCTCATAACACTTAGTATTTTTTACCTTTGGCCACACCCCCTTTGACCATCACACTTCCCCATCCTCTTTTATCCATATCATTTTCACGTCTTCATCTTATCCACAACTCATAGGATATATCTCTCTTAACATCATCATCCTTCCACACTCTCCCTTGTGCATTATAATTAGATCCTTATGACACTTTCACCCATTATACACATATTATCTCACCTAGTATCCATCCCATAGTGTTTTGACATCCATATCTTATCCATAACCTTTCCTATTTATCCACATCTTATCCATCTTAACATCTCATCCCTCCAACATCTTTATCCAAATTTTGTCTATTTCATATCCATCCTTATTTTATCAACCTCATATCCTTGCCTATTTGATCACACCTTAACCATCTCATAACCTTGTATATCTGGTCACATATCATTCATACCTTGTCCCTTTCTTATCCTTTTTTATCCATTTGACCACCTTTTGTCCATTTTTCTTAAATTTACCATCTCATACTATCCCACATATAGTGTCTATCCATTTTCTACCTACTCTCTCTTCATCCTCCATTATATTTTCATCTTATATCTATAGCCCCCTTCACCAATCCATACACATTGTATTAAACCAAATATTTACTTGTACCCATAGTCTCATCCTTCAAATTTTTGTTGATTAAAATATTACCCCTTTTTTATGTCATATCTACCTTCCATTTTCATAAATTATCTTTTATTTCAACCATCAACATATCCCCCATCTTATATTTCTATCATTTCATCTCATCACTCCTTTGTCCTCATAGATCATCTATTATTTATCATTGTACATAATTATCATCATCCCATTGTACATATTATCCTTTTACATATCCTTAATCCCCTCCTAGTCAACCATATCAACCATCATGAGTCATTGTCCCCATCCACTTACCTATCATAATTATCATCATCCCATTTAAATTTATTGTTTATATCCCATCTATCATCTCATCTTAGCCTAACCATATACACTTATCCTTAGTCGTATCCACCCAATCCTAGTCTCACCCCTTTATACATAATTTTATTTCCCTTATACATCCTTTTAATCATATCTTAGTATAAACATACCCATTTATCATTGATCTCATCCCCCATCACCAATATCTGGTCTTATACATCCTTGTCTAATAAACATATGTACCTATCACCTAGTACATCTTTGGCATCATATCATTATCCATCCTTTGATTGTCCTATCCTATCCTCCATTATCACCTTGTCTTCATCCCATCTTTAGTCATACCCTTATCACCTGCATACCCTAATCCATCTTACGTCCTTATCCAAGTCCACATTATTAACTACTTATCTTCACCTTGTAAATATCATTGTACATAGACCCACTCATCAATAGTCATCCTTTCATCAATCATCATATTGTAAATCCTAGTCCTACCCCCTTTGTATATAATCCATTCCCTTGTATATCATATTAATATTATCCTTTCTTATTCTTATGTATCATTTTCAAGTCTCTACCCACCACTCAGCCATATCAATCATCATCTTATCCATCCTTATCTCACTATCACCTTACACATATATACCATTTTGTCTTAAACATATTCACCCATATCCATATCACCAATATCTTGTACATATTTATTTTGTTATTGTCTTGTATACATCCTTTAGTCTAGTACATCCTTAAATAAGCATCATCTTGTATATATTTTTTCAGCCTTTCCTTTTAGATACTTTTCATTATCCCATCTCCTATCTTAGATTAGTCACACCTTGTCATAAGACCATATCATCCCAAATCAAGCACACCTCACTTTGATCTTGCCTTATCCATCAATCACACCATTGTCTTGATCACTCCCATATCATTTTATTGACATCATTCCATTACATATTTGATCATAACCCATCACCTATCCTAATCCCATCTTGTCTCACCATCCACATTCTATCCTAATTCCACCTCATCCATAGTCCTAATCATCCCCATACCACGTCATCTCATTATCCCATCACCTTTTATATCCTTGTTTTACCTTCTTTTTGATAATTCACTCTTTTGATCACAACTTATCACTAGACCCATACGTCATTAATCATCCCCTCATCACATCTTAATCATACCTCATCATCCACATCTTATCTTAAATTTATACCCAATCACTTGTCTTGACCTTGCCTCCATCACCCACCTAGTCATCATCTCATCTTATCCTAGTTGGCTTCTAGGTCACATACAGGTCTAAACCATCAACCTTTCATTGCCACTTTATTATCATCAGCTATCTATATTGATCCTTATCCTATTATATTATTACCTTCATCACATAACCACCTATCCCATACTATCTTGAGAAAAATTAGTCCAAGGGTTTGAGATAATCTTATCATCCACATCATCCTATCATTGTAATCCACCATCATTCATCATTTGATCAAATCTTATACCCTAGTCAATATTTTACTAGCATCTTGTCACGTTATCAGTTTCAATCTAGCAACCCATCAATCATAAATAAATCTAGTCTTTATCAACTTACCTACTCATAAATAGGAACCCATCCAATCATCCTCTTACCAGTATGAATCTAGGCACTCATCAAACCCTTAATCCTTTTTACTAGGTTGACAACTAGGCATCGTTGATAAGTTATTAGCACCTATTGAACTATCAATCTAAAATATAACCACTAGTCTTATATTATCATAACAACATTTAGTCTACATTATACTCCTCATCATTCATACCATTAGCTCAGTCCTTTGGCCTTACTTTGATCAAATAATATTTAGTCTACCTTTGCATTATCTTCCATTTGTCCCTATGGATTTGGACCTGATCCTCATAGACCAATACATCTTGGCCAATAAGGATGAAGTCCTTTTATAGGCACTAGAGTTAGGTTCTCTCCTACCCCTCAGACGTTGATCCCATTCACCCCAAATCACCATATCGTAGAACCATAAAATTAGTCTTGACCTTCCTTGATGTAGTCACCCTAATTGATAAATACATCATAGATAATAAAGATGAATTATTTTTGTGATTATGGAATATGGGTGCCCATTTTCCCAATGATTTTGACCCCATCATCCTAAACTCACCTCCCAAACAAGCCCAACATCAAACATACTCTCATCCCCTCCACATATACTAACCCTATTCAAACCCCCCTTGGCCCTAATTCATACCCATCCATAGTCAAATCCTCTATCTACTAATTATAATCCATCACTTTTATCACCCACCACTATGCAATTAGACCCCTATTTCATAGACCAATACATAGCTAACAACAAGGATGAAATACTTTTGTAATTAATTATGATGGGTGTATCACTTCTCAAAGGTTTTGACCCCTTCAAATTATTACAGCTCCATCACAAACTCCTTTGTAAGTCTCCTTTTAATCCCCATCCACTAGTCATACCCAACTGTCTATCCATTCCCACACTAGCAAAGGGAATCCAATCTTGGCCACCTTGAATTCATCTACCCAGTCATATCCACAACCATCTGATCATAAGTCCAATGCTTCCACATCTAATTCACAACATGAAGTAAGTCCTTATACTCCCCTTCCCATATCATTAGAATCCATTTTCAAATAATTAGTCACCACTAACATGATGGTTTATCCACCTATGCGACATCTTGATCCTACTAAACCCAACCCCTCTTGGTATAAAGATAATCAATATTGCACATATCACCAAACTTAGGGGTATACCATTAAACAATGTCAAAATTTTCAAGACTATGTCCAAGACCTCATCAATAATGGTGACATAGTAATCACAGATGAATCAAATGAATTTAAATACCTGGGTAAATAAGATGAGGAATGCCAAGATTCCATTCCCTATCACAATAAAACACTTCCCCTTCTAAGCCAAGGTTAAGACATCCTATCCGTACTCCATGATCCCCCCATCTCCACCACCTATCTATCCAAAACAAGTCTACTCCCTACAAACCTAGTCCTTCTATATTCCATAATCCCTTTCATGGACCTATCTTTGCTTTGTCCATTATTCATACATCATCTCCATCTCACCCATCACATCAAATACCCTATATTGAGAGAATAATCATGGGTAATCACTTATGTACATCAAAGTCAGCATGGGAGTCATAACAAGTTTTATCTTCATCTGGATCATATTTGTCACTAACATCTAAATCAGATTCAACATCAAAATCATCATCCCTTATTAATATTATAGGAAATGGTGATACTACCTACTAGTTTGAAGATCCCACTCAAGATGATGATGTCATAACTAAGTTCTTGAATGATTTATCTAATTTTTAGAGTGGATATGATCTTACCTCAGAGACATGTATTAGTGATCCTTTGGAGATTCTTGAGGACACTTTCTCCAACATTGAGGATATGGATCCTAGTGACCTTTATGAGGGATATGTTTCCAATTATACCCTTAATCCATCACCCAACATTCACTATCTACCCCACCTCCATAATTATTACATCCTACTACATGAAAGGAATAAATAAAAACATACATTGTTGGATTCCCTTTACATGTGATATCATGTGGCATAAATACAAAATTCTAAGAACATATTCCAAAATTCATAAATCATAATCAAATCATCTTTGGTCCCATCAATCAAAGTCAAGAAAAATCAAATCATCGGCCTAATAAAAAATGTCTTCCCCTAGCAAAGCCCAAAATCTAGCACTAGGGTCACATGAAAGTCAAAATAATCATTAAATATCAAGTCAAAAATCAATCTCCTCTGGTGAAGCTTGAAAACTAGCACTAGAGGGTAATAAAGTCAAAAATCATATGGCCAATCATCCTCTTAATACTTGGATCAGAAAATCAACAAATCAAAAGGTCTTGGATCCCTTAAACTCATGGAACCAATCTCAAGAATCACCTCCACCATATCTAATGGAGTATGTAATTGTCGAACCCCATTTTTGCTCTCCAACCCATCATATCATTCATGATCACATCCTTCCTTCCCATCCTATATCCCATCACTAAAATTATGACATCCTACCATCCATACCATATCTCAAATCCCTGGTCAACATTATCCCTCATAGGGATCATAAAGATACTTGGTTAAAACATTTAGAGGACATTAAATCAAGAGTCAATAAAGGTCACCATCACATTATCCTAGCATTAAATTTTTTTTAGAATAGGTGTTGGTTAAATCATCCATCTAATGTTCACACCTTTCATCTCACCCATCATATAATAAATTGAGATTCCCAATAAGATAAAAAAAGTCATAAAAAAAGAACAAAAAAAGAAAAATCATTTGTCCAATGGTGAAAACTAGTCTTCTGGTACCTTGGGCAAATACCATGATGAAAACTAGTTTCCAGCATCATGGTATAATAATAATTTATCCAAATGTTTCCTCAAAACTTAGGGGAAAATCTATCTATTTAATATCTTCATGCATCCATCCCACTTATTACATCCCTTATCCACCTTGTCTATGTCACCCATCATTTTATCCCTTGATCCATTATTCCTCTCCATCATATGCCATCATATCATGTATCCTATCTATTCTTCCTTCCCATATTGACCTTCATAAAGAAGTGGGAGGTGACTTGATAATTGTCCTAAATTCCTCTTGGCATATCCTCTAATGGACACTCAAGCAAATAATCATCTGGTCCCTTCATGATGCTCTCATTGGATATCCCTAGTCTATTTGTTTTTGGTCCCCATCATTATCATCCTTTATCACTCTCATCCATCATTCCATCCATCCTTCTCCTAGTTGGTAGGCTTGGTATTCCATTTTATAGTAATCCCATTTTATAGTGTATATATGTATACCTTAAGAATCCCCACAAATTAAAAAATGTCAAAAACCCTAAAAATTATAAAAACCTTAAAAAATCCTAAAATAGTCCATTATTTCTTATCTTATGCCTTTTCCTTAGTCCATCTCCATCATGCCTTACCATCCCACCTATCCTATTATCCATATAGCCATCCCTAACATCATCTAATGTCCATCTCCCATTTTACCATCCATCATCCTTCGACACAATATTTAGTCTTGACATTCAATCCTAGTGGTAACCCATCCCTTCATCTCTTCAATCTCATCCTTTTGGCTAGGTATTATCAACATCCATATCCTTGTTAAAAAATTTAATTTTGGCACCCATCACTTATCTATCAATGCCTTTTCATACCTAGCACCCATCAATCATCACTTTGCTAGTGTGAAAGGTACTTGATCCCATCACTATCGTTATCATTGCCTCTTCATATCTAGCACCCATTCAATCACTCTCTGCTAGTATAAAAAGTCTTTGATCCCATTACCTCCTAGTATCTTTTCTATATTGGAATCTTGGAAGGCCTTTTCTATTGGTAATCTTTAGTCATCACTTGTCTAATCACCATCTATGACCACTTTTTTGACCCAATTTCAAGACCAAGTCAATATTCAAATACCTCATCACATCATCTATCCTTCTATTCTAAACTAGGGGCAACATCTTAGCCTAATCCTAATCATGATCACCCTATCCAAATACAAGTCCATCTTAAGTCCAAAATCACATCGTGATCATCCAACCAATCACCCAATCACTCATCCTATCATTAGGCAAGACATTATGACATTACACATAGATAATTTGTGTGTGTGTGTGTGTGTGTGTGTGTGTGTGTGTGTGTGTGTGTGTGTGTGTGTGTGTGTGTGTTACTTGTTTATTTTATTTATCTTGTTTGTATGTCATGTATCTATCTTATTTGTCTTATGTTTGTTTGCATCGTGTCTTTTTATCTATTAGGAAATGAACAAGGATGCTATGAGGACACAAAAATTTCCCTCAAGGATGTAGAGTTCACTATTTGCCCATGCACTTTGGCACAATGTCTTATTGGTCATGTTGATATCATGAGGCATACTGCTAATGCTATATTTTCTGGATCAATTAGACTATGATGAGTCTTATGATAGATGTGATGGCTTGATTACTCATCCCGTCATCATTCCTCTAATCATCTAATCATCC
The DNA here is from genome assembly GCA_037957365.1 of Torreya grandis. Lineage (NCBI taxonomy): Eukaryota > Viridiplantae > Streptophyta > Pinopsida > Cupressales > Taxaceae > Torreya > Torreya grandis. Next base: position 805,931 of record JARHVA010006825.1, read on the forward strand.
TTCTCCCCATTAAAACCTATCCAAATAATATATAATATTTTATCCTCATCTCATTTTAAGTCATATCCTATCATTACTAATATCATCTTCTAATCATCATCTTCTTCATCATCTTCTAGAAAGAACTACATCAGCTTAAGGTCTACTCAGACTGTATAGGCAATACATGGCCACTTTTTAATGTCCAAGTATAGCTCGGCAACTATTTATATCATCCATCCTCATCCCCTAGTCTTTTGGTCACTTGATCACATCATTTATTCTCTCTTATCCTCTTCATCACATTGATCAAATTTAGCTTTGAGATACGCTAATCTTATGAAATTATCATCTTATCCTAGCCTATAAAAACTCCCTTACATGCATCCTTACTTGGGATACATATAAATCTTGTGACCCTTTAATCCTACAATTATCTAATTATGGTTGATTCCCCCTTGGGATGTGTCTACAATGGTGACACCTATCATCTCTATCCCTTGTGCATGTGTCCTTGCCAAGGGCATCATTATCAATTTGAAACTTATTTCTCAACATCAACCTTATCTTCTTCATCTTATACCGCACATCTAACATCCCATCCCCTCATCTATCCATCTCATCACACTCATCATTTTTTCTTTTGATTGGACATCTAACTCATTCTTCCCCTTATGTCCCCTTGAGGGGGCATCATATCCACTAACATCATTCATCTATAAAATGGTTTTTTTTTGAAAGACTATTACTCCTTTCACTTCACTCCACTCGTAATACCCTTTCAAAGAGGGCCAAAATGTATGCATCTAAAATTACTCACTTCATTACAGTTTACTAATATTCCTATTAGTTGGTATTAATTCTGCTTAACCTATTTTATCCCACTAATTTATCATATTTCTATCCATTAATCTAATATCTCCTTTCAATATTCCTTAATTCACTATCCTTAGTCTAATCTCATTTAGTCATTAATTATTCTAAATATCTCATTATCATAATCTAATCTTATATATCTATTACATGGGAATTTAAAATTCCTATAACCCCACCTACCCACCTAATAACCCACACCCTAGTGTTTCCTACATCCCTATGTTTCTAATCTTCACCTATACCCCCTATAACACCCACCTAATCCTCTATTATCTCTAAGATAATGGAGAAGTCTCTGAAATTAGAGACTTACCTCCAAGTCTCTAGAAACCTCTATTTCTAGAGGTTTTCTGAGGAACTTAATATTCTTTGATAATTTCTAACCATTGATCTCATCCTCTCAAATTGAAATTACAACCCTTGATTTTCCATACTAAAATCTATATAAACGACCTCTCCCTCTATCCTCAAACCAACTTGAGAGCTCATACCAAAATCATGTCAAAATCATCCTAGAAATTTTATAGCAAATACATCATCAAACATGAAGCATCCTCCATCAACAATCCAATATCAAGCTATCATGGCATCAATATAAGTCTAATCATCCATTGCAAATCCTAAAAGTAACATAAAACATTGAATTTGGTAAGATTTTATATCAATCTAATTTGTTTTATAAATCCTTCCTACTGGTAGTTTGCATTTTGAGTTGGATTTAATTTGTTTAAATTCACATCAAAATCTTGCTACATAATGAACATAATTGAATTTTTTTTTGTAAAAGTAATGGTAGGCATACTTAATTAAATATAGTTATAGATTTCAATGCCACAAAGTTTGTATATACAACCTGCTTATTCTATCCTTAAGAAAGAACGTTTCATATATAAAATGATATGAGCATGTTTTGATTTTTATTTTGGGTTGATTTTATTTTATTTTATTTGATAGGGTAATATATCTACTCTAGATTATATTTTCATTTTTTATACAATTATTTCTTCATTTTATTTAATTTGTATTTCTCTCATATTATTGATTGAATAATATAATGTATATTGTAATTTTAATTTTTTATAATAGCTAGAAACTTTAGTTATATCTAAAACTTGCTCTTTGTAACTATAGTAATGTGAAGGTCAATTTATATCATTTTAAACTTTATTCGATAACATGGTTAAATTTTAACTTTATTTTCATCTCATTATAAAGTATTTAAATGTTTTAGATGTTAAAAAATAGTCACCTTTTAATTAAGATTAATATGATTAATAAGTGTGTGTGTGTGTGTGTGTGTGTGTGTGTGTGTATATATATATATATATATATATATATATATATATATATATATATATATATATATATATATATATATATATATATATATAACATATTGTGAGATATAATTTTTGAGATATTTATTTTATTTATATTTAAAATCTAATATAATTTTATAAACTAACATTTTATAAACCGATACTTTAAAATTAATAAAATAAAATAATATTAAAAAAATACTTACACTTTAAAAAAGAATAATTTTTTTGAGAGAAATATAGAAAAACATAATTGAAATTAGTGAAAAGGCATGCCCTAATATTGGTGTCCTTTTTTATGCTTTAGTATTGATAATAAAGGTTATGTAGTGGCTAGTCCCTGCCTTTATGCTGAATATGTGGTTGCATTTGATCATTGTGTCATTGAAATTGAAGTGTTAACATAAAATAGGTGAAAGCAACTTTTTTACCAGTGAGTGTGACAAAATATGAAAATTAGTTTCATATGCCGACTAATATAGAACTTCATAAAATCCATATAATGATAGGATAGCTTGTGTATGGGATAAATAAATACAAAGTATAAAAACTTATAACAAGGTACATGTGTAGACAATTGATTTATAAAAGTCATCAACTTTTGTTATACATCCCAAGAAAAATAAAATGTAGTATAAGTCATATAAATACACACTATCGATAAATGAAAATTTATTTAAGTAGAGTCAAAATTTATAAAAGTGAATCACATTCCTATGTAGACTGGAAATATAAGGGAGATATTGTGCGACTCTGAGATATGATAAATATTCCATAAGAAGAAGTATTATTTATTTGTGCAAGATGAGATTACAAGTAAAAATTAGTTCCCTTAGTTTGAAATATGACAAAAATGTTTGAAAGTAAATAGCATACCTTAGTTTTTTTCACTATGACAATGTGTAAAATGAATTTTGTAGGACAAATAAATATTTTTCTATCTAGTATAGTGTCCCTTGGAATCGGGATTGAACCCCAAATCTTATCTCAAATGTAGGTGACAAGGAAACACTTTTTTATATAACTTGGTGAAGATAGACAAAACTTTTGGTCCATTGCATCATGAAATATACACTAACATGTCTGTTGACAAGGTTGTAATTCAAATGTTGACTATTTATTCCTCCTATCAAAGTATTGACAATGCACATTCCTCTCCAAATAAGCATAATTGAATATTTGTATATAAATTTACAATGTAAATTTATTCTTTCACTTCTTTTCTACATAAGATCACCTTGCTTCTTTTACCATGCACTACTACCATTGATAGCACTCAAATTACGTCAACCAACAAAAATCACTTAGAGTAAATTTTGTGCTCACTAAGATGGGTCCACAATAATTTTATTAATCATACAAAATAAGTACATAAAAGGGTGATAATATACTATTAACCCTTTTACTCAAACAAACATGAATATATAGTTTTTATCTATGACTGGTAAAAACTAGCTAACCAAATAACTAACTCTCCATAAGAATTCGACCCATAAATTGTACGTTAGTTTTATTATCAACTCAAACTATAAAACTAAACTAAGTAAAATGACAATGATTTATTAAAGGGAGTGTCTTTATACATAAAGATGCATGTCCATTTATAATTTATTATTACTTAATAATATAAACTAAGTTTAAGACTTTGTAACAATTCCTAACATTAAATATACTAAAAGTCGAGTTAGATATGAATGAAAAAGAATAAATATACAATGTTATATATCACATGAATTATTAACAAAATATTTTATTACACAAATACTTGTTGACAGAAAATTTTTCTTAATTTTTGAAAGGGTTGAAAATTAAGAAATTATAATCAAATCCTAATATCATTATGAATACCTAACCCATGCACTTGGGATAACCCTACCTAGTTAGGTGTAAGACTAAAATATGTTCATAAATATATTTAATAAATTAAATCTTAAACATTATTAATTAATATTATTAATATTAAAAGTTTCCCCTCTTCCATTAGTCAAAAGTAGTTTGGAATTGTTTTTATATTAGAAGGCACACGGCTCTAACTTTTTAATAGATAAACTCATGGTAAGTGAAAGTTAATAAACAAAACATTGAAGCAAATTCAACTGATCAGAGTGCTACAAGTTGGTTTCAGCTCTTTACTTACTCTAAATTCTTTCTTCGTTCGAAAGATCTGCACAAATGCATAATTTAGGCTATGCTGAAAATGTCGAGTGAATGTATTTCTGCAACATTGTGAAAGGGATTGCCTTATTCGAGTGGCTGAAATTTGTTTATTTAGTCGACAAAAGGTCCTATGGAGCACAAGGTATTTCTCATCAGGCCCATAGGAACAAATGGCCATCTATAAAGAGGCGTAAATCGAATTGTGAAAGTGTTAGATAACAGAATTTCTATATCTTGAGTTTTATCATCGCGTAGCCAAAGTCCTACAGTGTACAAATTTGAAAGAATATTGAGAAATTTGTCATCACCTGTGGATCAGAATGAGCTTATATTTGATGTTATGAAGAGATTCAATAGGGAGGAAGAAAATCTCAGATGTGCATAAAATAAAAATCATAATTCATTGACCAAAATGAAATAAATAGCACATGCATGTTGGATTCCTTTAATTGCACCCTAGAACACATCGATAGAGCCATCGAGATGAATATGTGGTACACACTATAGTAATGTGTCCTTATATGTAACCTATTTTTAGTGAAGAGGTAAGTTCTTATCCTCCACCTAACATTTCCTCCTTCAAAACATCTAGGGGCAAGCCCATCACTTTGAACATATATGAATAGGCAAATGACACGTGATCTCATGACCATGACATCCAAATCCATATGGATGTATGTTTTATCTAATATTTAGGAGTTTGGAAACACTAATAACAAATGTTGTCAAAGTTGAACCTATAGTTGGATAACTCCACCTCTGGTGCTTTGTGGTTAGAAATTGACACTACCAACAAGTCTGAGGTGGTAGATAACATTTAAGACCAATATTTTGGCCTCCCATCATGCCCAATCAAAAGACCCACTATCCATTCTAACCTCAAAAAATCCCTTTTTGTAATAAACAAGTACTTATATTAAGCTTCTTTTAGATTCAAGAATATGATTTATTTTACTAACAGTGCCAACCATGTGAAGGTGGAAGTTTGTTTGGCACCACTAACATACAATTTTTTGGCACCAATAACCTACAATTTTTTTATTAGTAAATAATTATTAACTAAATTTATATGTACTACCTAAAAAATCAAGTAATTTTAATAAAATTTAATATGTATACATTTGATAACTCCACATACTTTGAAATTTCAATCTAATGATCCACTAGGATCTACTGTAATCTTGATAGTAGCAAGAATAACTTCATGGTTTGAGTCACAAATTTCCCATCGATTATTGTTTAATGGCCTTCTATGATATTTGACCTATTGAATGTTTGTTGCAAGAACTAAATTTGAATAGTATAGAATTTTCATATGTGTTTCAAAGTATTCAAACATCGATACATCTAAAATTTTGATAGGATATCATTGAAGTCAAGTTCCAGTGACTACCACAAACCCAATATGATAGTCAATGTTTTCTCCATCTATGATTGGGTAAGTTTAAAACAATTACTCTACTCATCAACATAAGTAGTAATATCTTCCCTCTTCATTGACCTCTTTAGCAATAATTGTAAAAACATGGTTTGTATCAAAAACCAAAGTTTTATTGACATTGTGAAAATAGATAATGAGAATAAATACTATAAAATCATTAATCTTCTACCTAGTTGTAAGAGATCAGATATATGGTTAAAGTTATGCGATGATGTCATATTTTTAAGTTGTAATGCTAGTGGAACCTAATATGTATCGATTGAAATTAGAGGTCTTCAGCTCTGTTCATCCACTCACTATTGTAACTCAAACTCATTAGAAATAGAGTACATGCATATAGAACATAAACATGTCATGTGTCTCATATGAATAGCACATAAACATATATTTGAAATATAAAATGAGTGAAGTTCATTTGATCCTATTATAATCATAAAATCTTCATAATTTTCCAAGTATTCTTTCTCTATCAGCTAGAAATATCTAAATGAATAGTATAATTTTTTTGAGCACCACGGTCCATTTTATTAGTAAACCATTCAAAAATGATTGTTGCATCAATTAAAAAAAACACCATCTCAAACTTCAAATCCTCTCTTGCAATGATTCATTTCACACATGTTGTATCACTGTCATGCTTCTCTTTTCCATGGCTAGCCTCAGTGAAACTCTAAATATGTTCTATGTCAATGGTAATATGCATCCTACTAAACTAGTCAAATATTTATGCATTATTGAATTATGATGTGAAATTATATGACAAAATGTAATTTAATGAAGTTACTTAGATGATTCACAACAATATAATTATATATCACACAGTTAAGAGTAGAATTAATAGATCCACAATGATAATTGCTGAAAGAGTAGAATACTTGAATCGAGCCATTTTAAGAGGGTAACTTACACAATAATGCAATAAGAATATAATTCACAAGATGATTATAAAACAATAACCACTACCTCCTATATATACTCTAATTGTCCAATGTTATTTCATACGCTGACCATACTAATAACATAGAGAAATGCAACAAGATGATATGAAGATGTGTAAGTTATAAGTCAGCCACACATATCTCTAAACACATTATAGATTAAGGGCATATCATGATTATCCTCTTCAAAAAATTATTGTCCTCAACACTGAATCAAACTAGGATGTTGTAAAAACACTTCATCCTCCCATGTTGCATCTTCAAAATGCAGATTCTTCTATTTGATCAAATAATATTTAATGGCTCTAGTCTGTTGTTGATTAATACATATGTGAAGGATCTCTTTAGGCTCCAGAATGACTCATCCTACTTTATTTAATTTAGGTAACTCAGTCTGAATGGAAAATTTATATCCAATTACCATCTTCTGATAAGATACATAGAATACCAAATGTATACAAGTGGATTGAGGTAATCCCATCTTGTAAACCACATTACCATTTTTTTTTGTAAGATATGATAAGGGCCATAATACTTAGGTGATAATTTGTTATCCTTTTTATATTGTTTTAGAGATATCTACTTACATAGATACAAATGCATAAAGACCCAATCACATATGACAAAATGATGCTTACTATGGTGTTGATCTATTTATTGTTTCATTATATTTTGTGTCACTGCTAAATACTCTCACCAAATGACTAGTACCTCATGTTGATGGTGAATGTGTTCTTCAACACCTCCAATTTTAGGATACACTGTCAATGTTGAAGTGATAGATGGGGTGTGATACCCATAAAATTACATAAAGGGAGAGATCTTGGATGAAGTGCGAAAATAAGTGTTATACCACCATTCAACAAGTGGCATCATATGAACCCATTTATCTTGTTTGTTAGAAACAAAACAACAAAGATATCCTTCTAGACATTTTTTGAGTACCTATGATTGTCCATCAGATTGAAGATGATAGGATGAGCTATGAAACAACTGAGAGTTCAAACATGCAAATAATTTAGTCCAATAATTTACTAGTAAATATGGGATATCGATCACTTACATTGATCTTTGGAGTACCATGTAGTTTTTAAAATATATTAAGAAAAGTAGAAGCTAATATACTAGAAATAAATGGCTATGATAAGAAAAAATGAGAATACTTGGTGAGTTGATCCACAACTACCATGATATCATTTTTACCCTCACAATGTGGTAGCCCTATAATAAAATCCATGGAAACCTCCTCCCAACGCTCACTAGGGACGGATAAAGGATGCAAAAGACCTCAAATATTAATGGTTTCACCTTTGTTTTATCAACATACCATGTATTTAGCCACATATTTATGGACATACCCTTTGAGTGCTTCCTAAAATAAATCCTACTTTATTCTATTATATGTTTTAAAAAATATGAAATAATATCCAAGTGGAGAGGCATGAAGTTCCTAAATTTTTTATGTTTTAGGAGAGAAGGCTTACAAAGATATAATCCATGTTTATACCATAATTTTTTCTCCTTCCATATAATTTTTTAAATTTGTCATAACCCTGATGAATATTTTGAATCAAATATTTGGTAGCACTATCATTCTCCCATCTAGGTCTTGCATCATCTAGCCAATCTGCCTACTACATGGTTATGGCACATAACAATGCCTCAACTAATTCATCCCATTAGGAAAGGGAATTTTCAACCACATTCTCTTTTATTTTTATATACATTGTTTAAAAATCACATCCTAATAATTTAGTCACCCATTTTTAATTTTCTTCATATGACAATGATTGTCCCAAAAACTATTTGAGGCTATCATTATTAGACCTTACCTAAAAGTGACAAACCATTAGATAAGGTTTCCATTATTTCACTAAATGTAAAATAACCATAATCTCTTTCTCATAAATTGGTTTGATTCTATTTTTTCCCTTTAGTTTGTGACTTTCAAATTCCATTGATATGCCTTCTTATATGAGTACAACTCTCGTGCCATATCTTAATTCATCACACTCCACAACAAATGTTTTTGAAAAATCAAGAGTAATAAAAATTGAAGTTGTGCACATAGCCATATTAATTTGTTAAAATGCATTGGTAGTTGAATCAATCCACTGGAAGGAGTCTTTATTCAACAAAGAGGTGAGTGGAGTTGTAGTGATACCATAATTATTAACAAAACATATGATAGTAACAAGTTAACCCTAAAAATCTTTGAAGGCTCTTGAGGGTTTTGGGAACCTTCAACTCCATCATTAATTGGATTTTTTTAAGATAAACTTTAACTTTGTATGAAATAATATGACCCAAGTAATCCACCTCTTGGATACCAAAACCACATTGGGAAGATTTGGCATAAAGTTACTGTTGTTCCAGAATTGAAAGTACCTATTTCATAGGATTCAAATGGGCTTCCCAATTTTTTTTATAGATGAGAATATAATAAAAAAACACCAATACAATATTCTCAAAAATGGTCTAAAAATAGTATTCATCAAACTCTAAAATGTAAATGGTGCATTTGTGAGGCCAAAATGCATGACCATAAATTCATAATGGCCTTCATGAGTTGTGAAAGTTGTTTAGATATGTCCTCATCATGAATAAGAATCCAATGATCCCACAAGTGAAGGTTAAATTTGATAAAATAAATAATACCATGTAATTAATCTAATAAATGATCAATTACTAGAATAGGAAACTTATCTTTGATGGTAGAGTTATTGAGTTTTCTATAGTCTAGGCACATCCTCCAACTATCATCCTTCTTCCACACCATGACCATTGGGGAGTAATATATACTTTGGATGTGTCAAATTATTTTTGCCTTCAACATCTCATGTACCATCTTTTCAATTTCACTCTTCTGGGCATAGGGATACATGTATGATCTAATTTTAGGTGGTGTACTTCCTAGAATGAGTATGATGGCATGATATTGTATATGATGTGGAGGAATTCATTTTGGTATGTCACCAAAAATAAAAGAATGGTCATTAAACAACCTTTCCAAATTAGGATGTATAAAATCCTTAGTTGGTTGAACCTCTATGAAAACTAAACATGCTACAAATTATTCTACACCTTTTCTACTAATCTTCATCATTTTATGGGAACTAACTAGTTGTGGAGATTTAGCTCGTAATCCACACAGTTCAAAGGTCTTGTCTTTTGAATGAAAATTCATGAATAGTTAATAGAAATTAATCTTAATAGTTCCCAAAGTGATGAGCCACTACACTCCAAAACTGATGTTAGCTCCTCCCATGAGAATAGAAAACATAAGGGAATATAACAAGTAGTCTCCCATAGTAAGCTTAATGCTATGTCATTTTGTAGAATAGTTGATTGTATCACCATATGTAATTGTGACCTTAAATTTTAGAGCTAGATAAATTAAATAGTTCAAATGAGTAGCTAACTTACTGTTGATGAAGTTATGTGTACTCCGAGAGTCAATTAACATAGTCACATTTTATTTCTTCAATAAACCCACCAACTTAAGAGTTTGAGGAGGAATAATCCCTAGAAATTCATGGCATGAAATAATAGGTTGAGAATCTTTAGATTCATCCTTAGGTTATTCCAAATATACCCCTAAATCCTCATCATCTTTTTCCTCCTCATTAGCATCTTCAATGTACAATAATTTCTTTTCAGCACATTAATATCCTTTGTTTTATTCGCTATCACATCCAAAGTACAAACCTTTTACATGATTTTATTCAACTTGATGAGGTGTCAATATAGTAGGATTTGGAAATGATGATGTTAAGAAAGTCTTTTAACACACATTAGTGAAAGGTCTTTATTTTATCAAATCTTTTTCCTCAGCTAGAGGTGTCCTTGGTATGGATTTAGATAGATTATTTGGATGAAACATGTGAACCTCTAATTGGATGCTATCTTTGAGGCCACTCAAAAATAGGTTAGTTATATTTTCCTTAGTGATGTTTGCCACATATAAGGAGTGATTTTGAAATTTATGAATGTAATCCTTTACTATCTTAGTTTGGTGAAACTTAGCTAGTTGACTAAAATAGACTTTTCAAACATTATTCTGATAGTGGAGTTGCAACTCTTTAAAAAATACAAAGAAGGAAACTAAGTGGCCATATTTTTATTTTGAACACAAAACCAATAATATTAAACAAACTGCTTAGGTTCCAGATATAGAGAGGCTATGACCACCTTTTATGAATAGGGAGTCTTATGTAGATCAAATAAATTTGCAATTTGAGTATTCCATGTGAGTGGATCATTACCACCAAACTTATGTAGGTCCATTTTGGCAACAAAAAATTTGTATCATAGTTAGCACTATGATTGTTTGGAGGATAAGAACCAAACTAAAGTGGCAGAGGTTATTTTGTAATTATTGAGTTGAAAAGTTGGCCAATTGCCTATTGATTTGTTACAATTGATACCAGATTCTATTTAGGTCCCCTCTCAGCCCTATGAAGTCCCTTTTAATTGCATCAATATCATTTTTTTGTACCTTACCCTATAACTCTAACTTAAGTTGTTGAACTACCTCCAAAATACTCATGTCATAAGCTTCTAACTCCATGTCATCTTTTTGAGGAGTTTTAGACATTTATTTCCCTTTCTTGTGACCTTGAGTGTTAGGCCCTACCAAGTACAAATCTTAGGATGGTTATGACCTAAAAAATGTATCGATAGATGATACCATTGTGATGACCTTAAAATTAATGGTAATGTGCACAAAGGTGAAAAAATTTATCCCAAAAAAGTATACTATTAGAATATATCATTGCATTCATCTCATAGAGATGAATTCAATGACTGCTAATTTGCACAAGGTAAAAAAAATCTAGACTTGTTGTTCTTTACTCAAAA
>JARHVA010006826.1:2500-7500 GCA_037957365.1 Torreya grandis
TGCGTGCATGCTCACGCATGTGCGTGTGTACATATATAGACACATGAAATGAATTAAATAATATTTTAGATAAATAGTATTTGGTGATTTTTTTATGTCATGAGAAACATTATTTTGTTTAGTGGAAATATGGTAGAATGAAATCAAAGAATTATAAGATCTTGTTATAAAAATAAAAATATATTTATAGAAGACCTTTTAGTAATAATTATACTTTTATTGGAATTATGTAACAAGATATATGCTTCTTTTTGATACATGTTCTTCTATTTTTTCTTACAACCTATTGCTATGAAGTTTATGAATTCTAACATAATTATTAAGATGTATGTGAAGGATTTTAAGTATAGGGTTCCCTTTTATTTACAAATTTTATGGAATTTTGTATTGGAATCTATATATTAAATCTATTAATTCTAGTATTAAATTTGTTTATAAATAAATATGATATTACTAACACTAAATTTATAAGTGAGATGGACTTGACTAATTTACATAGTGTCACTAATACATAGAATTCATGTAATTTTATAGAGTTGTGTGTGTTAAATTAATTTATCCTAGAGATATAAAAACTATATGAGAACATTGGACAAAATAATTTTTATGGTTTTGAACATTGTCATTTCTCCTATTTGATTTTGTTTCCATGTATTGCATGATATCATGTTAGAAGGTATTTCTTTATAATATGTTACAAATGAAAGTTATCTTATTACACGTGGGTTTCTAGTTGAATTTTTCAATTTACACACTATAATTAACTTCTAATCTATGAAGGGAAGGCCATTCCCTTATTAGGAGATTGTGTGCCAGATCAATTGTCCATGGTTGGTGTGGAAAATCATTCAGATGATACTCTCTTCCACTTTGAGTAGTCAACCGCTAGAAGCTTACTCAGGATTATTTACAGATATTAAAAAGTATATTGAGATTCATATGTTTTATGGAACATTATATTATTATAGTTTGACTATTCAAATTTATGTTATTGATTATGTATACTATCTTATGTAAATTACAAAACAATAGTAGTTGGTTGTAACATGTTTCTACTTATTGAATGACTTAATCAGTAGTGGATGAATTATTATCATGGATAATTATTTTAATTTATATTTTATAATTATTAAAGAAAATCAACATGTATAATTATAATCACTAGCTAAATGAATCAACACCTAAACCTTATCATTGATATTTTAGTTTTATTAATTGTTGCATTTAGTGAGGGATCATTAATATTGTATTGATTTTGTAATTGAGTAAAAAAATAGTTTAACTTTGGTTAACCTTGATGGGTTCCTATATTGTGGCATCAGCATTGAGGCTCAAAATCTTAGACTTAATAAGTCCACTAACATATTATTATTCTTCTTTATTCATAAATAATAATGTCATGTTGAAGGCCAACTAGCAAGGGTACATTGAATCTTAATAATTCTAACCCTCCAATTGATCAAAATTAGTTTGTTATTAAACAAGTTTATAAACATGATTAGATTCTCATAGCCATGAATGAGTCTAGGGATAATATACTTGGCCTGGAATAATAAGCTCATGGCCATTTTGAGGGGAACATTCTAAATTAACCTAAAGAACATCCTAATGAGAAAGAATTTATTCAAGAAATTAGGCAAGAAGAGGTACCTCAAGAGCGAGATCATGTGTTTATACTGATGTTACATGACATATGAAGAGGTTTAATCTACACAAGTTCACCATAAATATTTTGGGAGATGGAGATAAAGTGTGACTAACTTAGATGGAAACTATTTCAAGATACAAAATAACTATGAGGTTATAAAATCAATAGGGAGAGCTTACCAGTTGGCTAGTGAAGTAGATACATGGTAGATAGACAATAAATTATAGATGAATTTTAGATTATACCACCACCACATGGCAATAGTTTGTGACCTTGTTTATATTAGTAAGATTTCCCCAACTCAATTTTCATTAGACATTAATGGATTTTTAGAATCTAAAGTAGGGAGACATTTTAGTTAATGAGTATTGGGAGTAATTTAGTAAGCTCCTAAAGTACATTCTATAGTATTAAGATGATGAAAGTTTTCACATTAGGAAATTCATTATGGGATTAAGACCCCAAATTGGGTGTGAAGTTGATGTGCATGGGCCATCTACTATGGATTGAGTCTTAAAAAAGGTAGTTAAGTAGGAACATAAGTTGAAGTCACTTTCTCAGGTTAGAGATAAATTCAAGATTTTTTTTGGAAGTCCTAAAACTAATTTCAAAAAGAATAATTGGAAGAGGATTGGAAACTCTAAAAACTAGTTCAATAATTAGAATGCCAATTTTAGAAGTGATTTAGGGAATAGGTAACAAGGTAATGGTTTCAAATGAGGTTATAGAGTAAATAAGCAATTTGATAAGAAAGGAACATGTAGTAGATTTTTTATTAGTGGAAGTGATCATTACACTAGGGAATACACTTGAGGTAAATTAGATGGTAAAAATAAGGGTTCCATTCCATAATACGAATATTTATAGTAGAGGATTCATGTAGCTATTGAAAATCAACAAGATGATCTTTAGGGTTATCTTACTGAGGTGTCAAGTACTTTTTTTGGTCAACCAATTCTAATTTTTATTGACACTAAATCTATTGGATGTTTAATTTATCCTATTATGCTTTAACTTTACCTAACAAAGATGGTGTTATGGCAAATGCATGGTCACTTCAATATAGGAATGAATCCAAGTTTAAGGTTGACAAATGTTTGGCTAGAGATGATATCAAATTACCAAAATTCAATATGGTAGTGGATCTATTTTTAGCTCCTTTGGTGTCATATGATGTAATCCTAAGATTAAATTGATTAGCTAAACATAAAGTCAAGTTAGATTATCTACTTAAAAGGTTGAATATATAAATTATTTGGGTAATCAAACATAAATTTAGGGAGCAAAGAGAGAGCTTAAGCTGAGGCAGATTTATATAATTTAGTTGAAGAAATCTTAGAGGAAATGGTGTCAACTATTTATTGTAAAAATAAATGAGATGGGGGAAATAAAGGATCCTTCTATCAAAGATTATCCTTTTCTCTAGTATTTTTAAGATGTTTTTCTTGAAGAATTATGGGGTTTACACGCTAAGAGAGAATTTTATTTCTCAATTAACATCATTATAAATATTTAACCATAGTCTAAATCCCCTATAGAATTATGATAACTGAGTTAGTGGAACTAAAGGCTCAACTTCAATAGCTATTGTTTAAAGGTTTCATTAGACTAAGTGTGTGACCATGGGATGCACCATTTATGTTTATTAAGAATAAGGATTGAATCCTTACCTGTGTATTGATTAAAATATGTTGAGTAAGGAAATAATTAAAAATAGGTATTTTTTACCTCACACTAATGATCCTTTTGATCAAATGCATGGAGCATCAATTTTCTCAAAGATTGATATTCAATTAGGATATCATTAATTAATAATTTGTGAGGGGGACATCCAAAAAATAGTTTTTAAAAATTGATACAAGCATTATGAGTTCATTGTTATTCCTTTTGAGATAATAAATGTGACTACAACATTTATGAATCTCATAAACATTATGTTCAAATATTTTATAGATACTTTTATGTTATTATTTCTAGATGATATCCTTATTTATTATCACTCTAAGGATCAACATCTAGATTTTTTGACATTGGTTTTGTAATGGTTGTGAAAACATAATATTTTTGGAAAGCTATCAAAGTGTTCATTATTTTATAAAAAGGTATAGTATATTGGGCATAATATATTTACAAAATAAATATCTGTGGATCCCTTAAAGATTAAATCCATTATGGAATGTCAAGCACATAAAAAATCCATGAAGTTAGGAGTTTTATGCATTTGGTAGGATAAAATAGGAATTTTTTCACAAAAAATTCTAAGATAAAAAATCTAATTGCTACTCTTTAACAAAAAAAAAGTTTGTGTGATCAATGGAATGTGAGGAACTTTTTAGGAGATAAAAATGAGACTCACGTAGGTACCATTGTAAAGATTTCTTAATCCAAATGGTCAATTATGAGTGATAAAAAATTCTTTAGAGATTATCTTGGAGGATTTCTCATGTAATAGGGTTTTTTTTAGCTTACAAATCTATAAAGTTAAAATTATATGAGGAAAATTATTCCCTGCATAACTTAGAATCCACTATGATTGTTCATGCCTTACAGGTTTGGAGACATTATCTATTGGGAAAACTATTTGAACTCATGACTGATGACTTTGGGCTCAAGTATATCTTCACCCAACCTAGCCTAATTGCATGTTAGAGATGATTGTTAGAGTTATTATCAAATTATGAATTTGATGTTAATTACATAAAAGGAAAGGAAAATAGGGTTGTAGATGCCTTTCATCATTTAAGGTATATTGAAACTTTGGTTACCATCAAAAGTAAATTTCATGATCAAGTGGTGAAATTCTCTCCAGACGATGAATTTTACTAGTAGGTAAAGTTTGCATTAGATCAAAATTATTAGGATCCTTATTATGAGGGATTCAAGTTTGAGAATAATTGTTTATTATAGTACAAAGAAAAAATTTATGTATTGAATAGGGATAACTTGAGGACTATGGTACTCAAGGAACTACACAATGATACTTATTCATTCCATCCATGTATGACTAAGATCTTAGTAGAACTAAGAACATTATATTTCTAAAAAGGAATCAAGAAATATATAGATAAATTTATTTATTAATCTTTAAAATTTAAATGATTTAAGGTTAAGCATGTGTATCCTATTGGGTTGTTACACCCACATACTATAATATAATGGAAGTGATAGGTCATTATTTTGGAATTTGTGAAAGGATTGTCCATGTTTTGAACTAACATCACATGATTTTTTTGTTGTTGATAAACTCACCAAGGTATCTCACTTATTTCTAGGTAAAATATCAGATGATGAACTATGAATGAAAAAAAGTTTATAAAAAAAGTTTATAGGTTTCATAAGTTTTTATAAAATA